>JAOTRO020100352.1:0-13874 GCA_028566515.2 Pyracantha coccinea | reverse complement strand
GAACAAATCCGTGAGGGTGTGGCCTAAAGCGGACAATATCTTGCTACGGCGGAGGCTGAGATGTGACAATTTGGTATCGGAGCCAGACTCACCATCCATTCGAGTGTGCTGACAAGGATGTTGGGCTCCCAAGATGGGTGGATTGTGAGATCCCACATCGGCGGGGTGGGGGTTGGTCCATGGCCTTATATGTACATGCCTATCTCTTCCTAGCAAGAGGCATTTTGGACTGAGGCCCAAGAACAAATCCGTGAGGGCGTGGCCCAAAGCGGACAATATATTGCTACTGCGGAGGCTGGGATGTGACATTATGTGAGCTTGGTGCAGTGGCAGAGTCAGGATTTTATATGAGGAGGGGCCTCAAATAAATGTCAAAAAAATAAACAAATAGGTAGTATTGATAAGAGAGTAGAATACATGCTTGAATTGTCAACTAGTTAATTTTTTTGAGGTGCTAAATGCTTTTTTCATGTTGAAACTAACCTTCTAATATCAAATAAACCTTCCAATATCAAGTTAATGAAAAATAGGATGGATTGAGAATTTTTGAACAAAAAAAAAAAGAAGAGAAAAATGGTTTGAGAATTTAGGGAACACAATATATGAAAATTTATAAATTTAGTAAAAAATTAGAGAGAACATAGAGATTTATAAACCTTAATATTGTTGTGGATTGGAATTTGGAGGACAAATATATAAAATTTCGCAAAGGAGAGGAGGAAAGCTCAAAGTTTATTATTCTTCGGTTGGATAATGTCAAAGAATATTTTTTGATAAAACTATATCAAACTTTACATTTTAATTTTAAGGGTTGATTTGTTTATAAACTAAGATGCTAAATTTAGTTTTAAGATGAGTGCTGTTGGAATTGAAAAGAATAAGAGCCCTCTTATTTTAATTATTGGTGAATATAATTTAAGAATTTTGTGTAAATCAAAAGAAATATAATACTAAATACAAATTATTTAGAAACGATGAAAAGGTGAGGGTAGGCCTATGCCTATACCAGGCTTATAGTGCCTTCGCCACTGACTCGGTGTACCTACAAAATGGACATGCTAAACACAATTAAACACTAATAAGCATATAAGATTAACAATATTTAAACACGTGGTCAATTCCACGAGGGCTGCTTAACAGCAATTTAACCGATTAATCACGCAAAACTAGTTAAAAGAGAAAATAATTGATATGTGCCCCTTTCATTTCATTGAGCATAAAGACATATTTGTGCTTTTTAAGTTCCATTGAGCACCAAAATATCTCAAATGTGCCCTTTAACAAATAACCACATTGGTTTGTGTCAATTGTGCATGCTAAAATTTGAAGACAAAACTCTGTGTCCAGCTTGCATGTCCTTTTAAATGTGAGAGAGAGAATTTTTTTTATTAATTTACAAACACACAATAAAGACTGCCCACTAATTTAATATATTTAAACAAAAGAAAATGTTTTTGTGTCCTTTGCATTTACTTTCTTGCTATTCCCAACTCCTTTCCACTCTTAATTATTTAAAACTACGCCAAGAAAATAAAAAAAGTAAAAAATCAATAGTCATCATCGCAAGTTTCCCAAGTTTTGCACCTAACCACATTGGCGGTTATCACCTTCCTTCTTCGCCACAGATAACCATTTGCAAGTCCCCCCATCTCAGAAAAACTGCAAGGCCCTTCCCGCATATCTCATCCCCCTCCGTATCTCTTCTTTACAAGACCTAAAATTTTCAGATCCAATACCATCAATTACCAAAATCCAACAAACAACCTCAAATATACCTCGGACCACCAAGAAAGTTGCCTAAAAATTTTCTCCAAAAAAATAGACTAAGACCAAATAACAAGGGGAGAGAGAGACAAGAGAGGTAGAATGAGGGAAGAAGAGAGGGTGCAAAGAAAACAGAAGTTTTGACCGGTGGCAAGAAGAAGAGATGATTCCGAAGGTAGAGACTGGAACGTAGGTGTCGGCAAGAAGATGAGGCTTTTTGCTGTTGGAATTTTTAATCTTTTTTTGTTGTTATTTTTAGAGAATTTTTTTTTTAAATTGAAGAAGGAATATTTAACGAAAAAGTAACTATAGTTAAAAGATGAGATACTTGGCACTCCGATAGGAGTGGTGTAGCAGGAACCGGATCTCCTCCAGATCCCAATAATATGAGCCTAAAGATCAAATGATTCGGATCGTTGAAATTTGATCAAATGACAACAAACAGAAGCCTCTCTACAGTTATAATAATTGAAGTCGTTGAATGAAAATTTCAACGGTCTGGATCAATTGATCCTTAGACTCAAATTATTGGGATAGGATCCGGTTCCGGTGTAGTATTCACCAGAGTTTTATGTTGGTAGCAAAAATGCTCCCATGATTTTACTAATTTTCTGATGGGTTTTGGGTGTCCTGTGGGACCCCCCACGTGGGTGTCCACGCTTCCCCGTGCACTCACTTTTCCGTCTTTCCTTCACGCAACCCCTCTCTCACCAACTCTTTCTACTTCTTCACTCTTCTCTCCGTCATCTCCCTCACCGTCTTTGTGCTCATTGCATAGAAAACCGCAACACCATCTCCACCTTATTTGCCACTCCAGCAAACCTTGCCACTACCCAAACATCACACTACCACTCTTTTTCTCCTCTCTCTCCCTCTCGGCTTCTTCCTTGACACACAGAAGCACATAAGGAATGACGTCGGGGGAACTGCCGTTCTTCAACGAGGCAACCAGCAGCTTTCTTCCTCTCGTCATAACGAACTCCCATTACTCTTTGCTTTCTGGAAATCAAAACCGATGCGGTGAAGTGATGAGCTCCGTCGCGACCTGACTTCCCGGTGAGATTTTCCGTTGAATCTAGTATAGGTGAGTCTCGAAAACACCTTAGTTAGGTTATTGAAGTTGTTTAGAGACATTTCGTGCGTTGCATGCCTGATTTGTTTAAGGTTGGATGCAGTTTCAACTTGGCAGAAATTCCCTAGATTTCCTGTGAGGCCCACGAGTTTCAGGCTGATTTAAGGCTATCACCGGCAGCTAAAAAGCCCTGAGGAATGTATATTTTGAATTCTTACCTTCGTATCCTTTTTTGGGCTTTTGAATTGCTGAAAATGATTTTGTTTTGGACCCAAAACGGATTCTAAAACCTCTAGTGTAGCTGCAGGCCACGGTCGTAATCGCGATCGTGGAGCACAGGCGCCTCCACCGAAGGATGAATGGCTGAAAGGAGGAATATGCGTATGAAATCATTGCCTTGTTTTTTTTCTTTAATTTATAATGTTGATTAATTGGTTGAGTCCGATCTATCAAGAAGAGAAACTATGAGCAATATTTTCCTATTCTGATATGATGTTTTCAAATATTTGTTTTATGTTGTAAGGTGTTACGATGTTGTTATTTTTACATATTTTTTTATTTAACTGATAGGGCACAATTACAAAAATTGTGCTAACATGAATTTGATATGTCATCTGACACAGGTGTCAGAACAGGGGCACAAAAAAATCCTTATATGTGCTCAACTCTTTGAGCACTAATATCCATATCGTTCCCTCTAATCAAATGGCACGCACATAAAGGGCACATATAATAGTTTAGTTGCTGCATTGTTACCATTGATCTATGGACACATATGTTGGTGTCCCTTGACCTCATAGGGCACAATAACTTTTTGTGCACACTGCTTAAATTTTTAGGAAAACTAATGAAAATGACTTGAAAATTTTGAGTTTTAACGATAATGACAAAATAAAAGGTAAAGAGAATAGTATCAAGATTGACTTTTTAGTGTAAAAATATGGTTTTTCGTTAAATTGAACAGTACGGGAGCTTTTTATTAAAGTTCTCTATATTTTTTTGTAGTGTTTGTATGTGGGAGATCGATATGAGTTCATATTTTAAACAAATGAAGTAAACAAATTTTGACAAACAAATCAAGTAAATTTGGCTTTTATCCAAGAAATTACTCCCTTTGCCAGAAACAACTAGGAGTCTAGGACCAACTAATTTAACGGATGCAAGACCACCTAGCTCCCCGTATAGTCAATCACTGGCGTGTTCACTGCAGAACAGATTGACCTGACCATTGACGATCTGCATGACTCACATAGGTGTCGACTTACTCTCGTTGCCACCTACGTCCACGTGTCGCCGACATGCATGCACCCTCAATACATAAGCAAACTTCCACTCTCTCATATTTTGCTTAGGTTTAGTCAAAAACGTGTCATCTGTCTTTGCAATCTCCTCCCCCCTCAGAAAACGAACCATCCCCCTTGATTCATCCGTCGCTAATACAACTTTTGCGACCACAAGAAGTGGCGTGGCTCAGTTTCTTTCACTCAAAAAGATCCATCCGTCCTTCAGCATCTCCATCTCCATATCCGATTCTTCTTTCTTGATTCTACAATCTCCATCTCCGATTCTTAAAGCTTGATTCCACAATCTTCATATCCGATTCTTCGAGCTTGATTCTACAATCTCCATCTCCGAGTTATTTCGTCATTCTCAAAATTTCAATAGCTGCGACAACTGCAATCGTGATCAGAAACAAGGTACGTTAGAATTTCGGTTAATTAATTTTCATCTTCGAGTCCTGAAATCGCAATCTTTGAATTTTGATCGCCTAGGGTTATGAAATTTGAAAATTCATCTACTTGCAGTGATTTGATTTCCTAGGGTTAGGATTCAGTAGGATACCACTTTACATGTATCTAGCGATTCACATGGCATCATCAAATGATACGTCTTGGATAAGAATCTACAATGTACTAGAACGATGTGATATCTCACACCTAGACCTTAACCCTTCCCCCTCTTACTAAGACTACAAAATGTTCTTGTAAATATTATATGGTGTAAATATTATATGGCCAATACCAGGTATATAAGTAGTGATTTCAAATTCGGAGGTTAAGCGTATCTCTAGCAACTTTACGTATGGCAGAGTTTGGTTTTTTTGGGTGATAGTGGAAAAGTTGATAGATAAGTCACCCTTACTACCACTCTACAGAACTGTACATGAGATTTTCACCTCATACGACTATCTTTTTATTGATTAGAACTCTGTTTTGTTTCTTTTGTTGTTTGAATTTCTGAAGTTTGTGTATGTGTTTGAAGCTCAACATTGATAAGCTACAAAACTCCTCCATCTGTTTGGTACGATTTGTAATTATGTAATTTCTTGTTGTCTAGCTCGAAGCTTGATCGAGGATTGTTGGTTTTATTGCTATTTGTCTTTGCTTTTCCTTGATTTCCATTTCGTCAAGAAATTGCATCAGATAAATTTATAGAAACTATGAAAGAAGGTATAATTTTTGGCTTGGTCTGATGATTTACAACATAAATTTAGTCATTTTTTTCCCATTAATGTTTCCTAATTTGGAGTAATTTCGTGACTTGAATTAGTGTAATTTGTGCTCTTTAGTTTGGAGTAATTTTGTGGTTTGAATCGATATTCAATTAACCTAATTTAATTAACATGAATGTTTAAGAATGGGTAAGGAATGTCTCTGTAAATGCAAAAAGGTCGTGGGTTAGATTAGGTCATATGGCCAGAGTGATTTTGGAGGTCTCTGTAACTGGAGCATAGAAGCCAACTAGCAAGGGTACCTGCGCGCTGTTGTGGGGTTCAAAACATTGTTGATGTATAAAATCTCGTAAATGTGTCAAAAGGGTAGTGTCTATATAGAAACATTACAGCCATGTGTTCAGGTTGCCACAATCAAGTCTATGGCCATATCCCAAAGAGAGTGTTCCACTAAAGACACCCAAGTTCATAACTACGTTAATGGTGTCTTCTTTGTTTTGCGCGTCACAATAACTGAAATGAAAATCAAAAGAAAAAGGAAATTAAAAACAAAATTTGATTATTCATGAATTTAATCACCCTAAATTGCATATTAATCACCATAGCTTCAGGTGCTTGCATCATTAGTATTTGTATTTCACCCTTCTAAATACAATTGCCTATTCTTTCCCAAAATCCAAAACAATAAGATTTGTAATATAAACTTACTTCATGCATGTAGAGAATCATAAACCAGATCTTAAAACCCTAATCAAGGGTACTTTTGCAAGAAAATTTCAGGTAATTAAACAAATACAGTATCAGCCGTGACTAGAACCAAATTTGAAGTTAAGACTCTAATCACATCAGAACTAAGTTGTTTAATGTGAATTTTATTCAAATTCATAAACCCAAAACCCAAAAAACTAATTCTCAATTGATCAATAATATCGACAATACATCCTGCATTTCAGAAAGGTCATATTACTAAACATCTACTAATCTGTAGTTTGATAACTGGAAGCATGAGGCTCAACAAATTTGTAGATATTTAGTAATGACCCTCCTGAAGCTCTTTATCAATGTCTATGCATGTGAAGTTAGCATGAAGAAATTGGAGTCAAAGACAAAATTAATTTTAATTTAAGAATTAGTACGCTTGGTGACATGGATTCCATGTTCCATCAAGACCACTCTGAACAAATGCTAGATTTTGGTATGGATTCCATGTCCGTTCCATTCTCAATTTTGGCGTGGCATCTATTGCTCTGTTTAACGTATAATATTATATGCATTAATATAACATGTATATAAACAGATGGGTAACATATTGCATTGTGTGTATATAATGTAATCTTTTTATTATACCAAAAATAGTTGGCAAAGAACACATTCAACCTGCAGATAATAAGTTCTATTCAAGTTTATACCAAATTCATATAACATTCCAAAGTAAATTCATACATAATCCGTTTAAAAAAAAATAAAAATTTTAGCAAATTTGGCTAAAATAGTGCAATTGCTCAAAGTAAAAAAAAAAAAGTGGGGAAAAAAGGTAGTCAGCTCAGCATAACATACAAATTTTCGAGCTTTGAATTGCCTTGTTCGCTAATCACTATTATGTTCTGTATAGAACCATTGAACATATTATTTGAATCCAAAGCGAAGAAATCAGGAAGACATTCACAAAACCAAATTAGCGCACCAAATATCACATCAAAGAATAAATTATACAAATTGACAGAATGAAAGAAACTCAATAGAGATTAGAAAGAGAGAGAGAGTACCGGAGAAAGTGGGAAAGCAAAGAAAGACGTAGTTGTAGAGGACAACGAAGGAAGTCACTGCCAAGAAATCGGGGTACATTCTCTTTGCTCTGCAATCACACAAAACAAATTCAAAGTTGAAAACTTTTTAAAAATATATATAGCTACTTGTCCTACCAACCTGACTTTAAAATACAACTTCACTAAAACTTTTAGATGGCTGTGGTTTCTTACATTACAAAAATGATATATAATGCAAACTAATGAACTTGATTCTCCTTGGAGGGGTATGTGTATCTTTTAAAACATCTACAGCTGAAAAAATGGAAAGGTACAAAGCCATCAAACAATTCTGTACACCTACACAATTGTCTAAAAATAAGTTAGCTTATATAGATGTTATAGTGTGGATTCAATGTACATCATTGTCAACTCAAAATAATAATATTTCTCCAGTTCTGGCTGCTTCAATTATTTTGTCAACCACAACTTCAACTTAAGAAGTGATGAGAGCAGGATTCAATTTGTCATTTTCAACCCTTCTTCCCTGAGCATCAATACTTCAAAATGAACGCATTAGAGAACTAAAATTATAACTCAGACTCTCATACCTGAACTTTGCTCACTACAATCTCTATTTTAATCTTAGCGACAAAGTTCTCTTCATACCTCAATACTTCACTCTTCCTTCTTCTTCGTTACCAAAATGATTTTCTTCATGTACCATATGATTTATTTAGCTATTCTCCTCAGACAACAAATTGATAGCTGGGAAGAAAAAAGAAAACATGCATCAATAAAATTTCGAATTTTTAATCACCTCTAATTCATAATTAATCTAAGCAAATACATAGCAACCACAAACACAACCACAACAATAAGAACTTTCAAATAGCAAAATATCTATCAGCAACCGTGCATAGGATTTTAAAAAATGGATCAAAACTCACCTGTAATATAGAACTTCTGCCTCTTACTTGCTTATTGATTTTTTTAAAATCACTCCATTAGCTGCAACCACAACACAACCACAACAATAAGAACTTTCATGAGCTGAATCTAAGCTTGTGAAAAGCATTCCACGAGCTACAAAACACAAATGCACCTGACTACTATGCATACCTTTGCATTTTTCAGATGTTTCTTCAGATATAGTACATTGGAATCCAGTGTAGGTGGTGGTGCTAAAAGCATACATGTTCTTCGCTTCTTCCATGTTGTAACATAAAGAACCATGGGAGGTTGTTGGATTAATAACTAATCACCTGTCACTAAGTATGTAACCTAGCAGAGTAATCAAGCCCACACAGGTTCAGGCTAAGTTAAACAATCTTACTGATCCATGCAGAGCCTTAACCATTATCAACCAAAACTAATTCGAGATGATTCCATTCCATCATCCCACGACATCAAGTTTTTAGCTTACTATTATGAAATTTACGAAAAGATAATGACCTTGATTTCCTAAATTGACTCAAAATTAAAAAACAGCTCACTCTCTAGAGTATAAAATTACAGAAACTAACTTCGAAAACAAAGAAAATATCTTGCTTAATGATAAGGGATGAAACAATACTACAAATCCCAAGCCTCACTACATTACTCCTTCTGTCATTTTGTTAGAACTCTTTTGGAAGAAAAATTACATAGTACTTATCTAACAATTATTTTCTATTTCTACATAAACACAAATAGATTAATCTCCCAATTAAATTTCATTTCTTTGCAATTACTGCAGCAATATATAATGTCTTCATTCAATTTGGGATTTCAAAACAAATAACTCTATTTACGGAACTCATTCCCGCCACAAAAAATCCACAACTACTCCCAGTCAAAACAAAACAACCCAAAAAAGCCTTATACTTGACCAGATTTCACCAAAATTTCTCCACATATATTAGTTTCTCCCCAAAACAACAATTTCCCTCTCTCCCTCTATCTCCCTCACCTATCATACGAAACCAATAATCGACTATGGAGTTATAAAATTTAATCAGCATAGAAAATTATAATCAAACCCAAACAAAAGTCTAAACCCGATTTTGGAGTTACCAAATTTAATTAGCACATAAATTTATAATCAAATCTAAACCCAAACTGTGATTTCAATAAAATCAAACAACAAAAAACCAAATTCAAGTCGAATATAATAAAAAAACAAACAAAACTCTGGAATTTTGAAATTGCTCACCTTAAATACAAAGGGCTTCGTAGGCTGCAAAGAAAAGTCCCAAATCTGAAAAATCACAATCTCTTGAAGCTGAAAACAAAACCAAATTAAACATTATGACCCGGAATCCAAAGCTATAAACAAAATCCCCAAAATCACAATAACAAAATTTGAAAGAAAAAAAAAACTCATTTATAAATCCAAATTTACACTCCTAAACACATAATATTCTAAGCAGAGAATTACCTGCACCAAATCGGCAGCAGGAAACGCGATCTTTTATGGGCTCCAAATTATCTTCAAAATGAGACCAATTTCACTATTTTTCAGTGAGAGAGCGCTCTAGTTTGTAGTCTCTGACAAAAAGATCTAAACAAATTTTTACTGGCTAGATCGTTTTCAGGACGAAAGTGAGAGGCAGAGAGAAGTCGAGATTGGAGAACGAGGAAAGGCTAGGTTTGAGAGCAACAAAAGGGTTAGTGAAACAGAGGTTGAAATGGAAAGAAGAGTCCAGAAGTGAGAGAGTTTGTGGACAGTGAAGATAGGGTCCCTTTTGGAATCACCCGATGATGGACGCGTAGACAATGAGGGTGAATCTATCTTTTAACTGTTCAAGCAATTAAGAAAAGGCGTGTGAACAAACACTATGAAGGGAATTTTCGCCACTCCACTGTCCATAAACAGTGCACCCGAGTTTTGGTTTTAGATTAAAAATCATTTATGAACTTTTTTTTTTCCTCTTTTTTTTGTTGGGAAACTGGGAATAACATTACCAGGGCAAAGATGCCAAAACAGTACAAGGAAGCTTACACCGAGGCAAGCAACAACTGATCAACAAAAAACCACGCAAAGGGGGTTAAGGAGTGAAGATGCTAGAATCGAGTTTGAGCATCGCCCCCTCCACTGCCATAAATTATTAAGGGGGACAAAGCAAACCATCCTTATTTAAAATAAAAACCAACGAAGATGGAGGTTGATTATGTTACATTACACATCTCTGTATTGCTACGCGACGCTAACATGTTCGCCACTAAATTGGCTGATCTTGGGACCCAAGACCAGCGACAACCCTGGAAAGAGTCCCATAACCTCAAAACTTTCACCAAGGTAGGAAAGGCTTCCCACCTGCTAGTTTCAAATAAAGTTGATAAGGAAGAAATCGACTCCTTAGAATCAGACTCAACTATCACCCACTGGTGGCCCAAAGCAATAGCCAGCTTATATCCTCGCATAATAGCAATAGCCTCCGTCGTTGCCACATGAGGAGCTTGGATTGCATACTGAGCCACAACCACAAACTGGCCCTCTGCATCACGCATCACAATCCCCACAAAACCATCCCTTGTTGACTCCTTCTAACTAGCATCTACGTTCACTTTCAGATAGGGATAAGACAGGCGAAACCGATGCACCATGGAGCAGCTGTGCTGGAAGCAATCACCAACAGAGGAGGAGCCCGATTGGCTTCAAAGAAAACAACTGCATAATTTGTTATATGAAGGAGAACCTGGGTAGGATTGACTGCTTGTTAATTGAACAGAAAGTTGCACCTTGCTTTCCATATATTCCAACAAGTAAAACCTACATGAGAAAGCAAAAACCTTTGATCCTCCTTAGACCCAAACTACCTCGATGCAATGGAATGAAGCCAATCCGCCAGGAAGTAACCCCATTCCTGTCCACTTTATAATTGAGCACCCCACTAAACCATATAGTTTCCACCTATGGACATAATAACAATAGGTGTTCAACAGACTCATCATGGCAATTGCATATAGGACATATTGAGGAGGGAGCGGATTTTCTTTTAAATAAATTATCCATCACTGCCAGAGCTCCATTCAATGTTCTCCACATAAAGTTACGAAGCTTTGGTAGGGTGTTTACCTTCCAAACAATCTTCCAAATTTGGCCCGTGGAAGAACTGGAAGATGAGGGACGTTGACCCCTCGGGAAGCAGTGCCGTGACCTAGCCCAAAGGTACCCGACTTTAACCGAATACAAACCAGTCCTTGTAGATGGCCAGACAAGTCTATCATTCCTCCTAGGATCCCCAAGATGTGTCTCCAAAATAGCATCCTGCTCCTCCATCGATAAGAATGATTAAAGAGAATTGATTTCCCATTCTTGGAATGAAGGTTAATGAAAGAGGCCACATGAGTGTCTTTAGTAACCGACACCATTCCTCCAGGCGATAGATGACCCAACGGCAAGGAAGGAAGCCATTTATCCACCCACAATCGCACAATACACCCATCCATAATTTGCTAATGGGACCCCTGCATTAACAAATCTCTGCCCACCAAAAGACTGGTATAGGCCCAGTAGGCCTTGCTCCCTCATTGAGCCTCAAAGAAAGAACAGTGTGGAAAGTATCTGGCCTTCAGGACCGAAGCCCACAAGGAGCTTGGGTTGTGAATTAGCCGCCAACATTGTTTGGCAAGTAAAGCATCGTTAAAATCATTAAAATTTCTGAAGCCCATACCTTCATCTTGTTTCGCTAGACCCAAAATGTCTTTGGACACTCAATGAATTTTCCGCTCTCCACCTGCTTGTCCTCACCAAAACCCTAATAATATAGAGTCCAGTTCATTACATACCGCATCAGGAAACTTAAATAAATTCATTGAATATGCTGGAATAGCTTAGGCAACATCTTTTATTAAAACTTATTTGCCCGCTTGAGAGAGAGTGTTTTGCTTCCACCCTTGTATTTTGCTCGAAATCCTACTCTTAACATAAGCTAAACCTTGCCTCTTTGAACGACCACACATAGCTGGAACACCAAAATAAGTCCTTGGATCAGAAACCACTGGCAGATTAAGAACTCCTCCCAACTCCTCGGACACGTCCACCGGAGTATTGGCTCCGAAGAAAACACACGATTTTTGAAGATTAACTGCTTGGCCTGATGTCGTACAGTAGTCGTTAATTATTTTAACCAGATTGCAACAATTAGATCTATTGGCCTTCAAAAAAATAAGTGTGTCATCAGCAAAGAAAATATGAGATATAACCGAACAATGCAGGTTCATCCTCACCCCCTCCAAAAACTTCTGTTCCACCGCCATCTGTATTATCCTAAAGAGAACATCACTCACCAGTAAGAACAAATATGAAAATAAAGGATCACCTTGTCTGATACCGCTTGATGGAGCGAATTTGTTCCCTGGTTGCCCATTAAGAATGACAGCAAAATTCATGAAGTTCACACACCCCATGATAATTTGACGCCATCTAGAAGTAAAGCCCATCTTTTCCATAACCGCATCTAGAAAATCCCATTCCACTCGATCGTATGCTTTATGCATGTCAAGCTTAATGCCACGCTCAAACTTGGTGCGGGCTTTCAGAAGCTTAAGGAAATAAAGTAGTTCATGAGCAATCCCTACATTATCTTGAATTTGTCTTCCCCCTCAAATGTGGAAGCAACGGTTTAAGTCTATTCACCAACATCTTAGCAAGGATCTTATAAGAATATTTGCATAGACTAATCGGGCGAAACTGCGAAACCGATTCCAGGTTTGGCACTTTTGGGATTAATATAAGATGAGTTGTGTTAAGCCGACATGGGCCAACCTCCCCATTGCCAAGCACCTGGACCAATTCATTAACATCATCCTGAATACTCTCCCATAATGAATGATAAAACACTCCTTGAAAGCCATTAGGCCCCGACGCCTTAAGACCTCCTATGTGCATTGTGGCTTTTTTAATTTCCTCATCAGATATCGGCAACACCAAGGACTCATTCATACCTTCAGTAATAGACAAAGGAACACACTCCAATATTGATCCCCACTCCCTTGTTCCCGAGGAGGTGAATAGGTTTATGAAATAATCATCGATGGTCTTCCTCACTTTACTTAGGTGGTCCTCCCAACTGCCATCTTCCTGTTTAATTTTTAGCACCTGATTTCTTCTCCGCCTTTACATGGTTGATTGGTGGAAAAATTTAGTATTAGCATCACCTTCTCGAAGTCAATTGACCCTAGACCATTGTTTCCAGAAAGTTTCCTCTTGTTCCCATAGCTTATCAATCAACTTTGACTTCTTCTTTATCTCATCGACATTCGCTCCCCAATTTTTTTAAGCTCCCCAAGCTGAGATAGGAGCTCCTTAATTTCCTTGCCCCTTTTTTTGAACTTTATTCGACACCAATTGATTAGCTAAGACCGACAATCATTGATCCTTTTCTGCCATCTATCCAAAGCATGGCCATGGCAAGGACGTTCCTAGCAAGTTTTCACCAATCTGTTGCACTCCTCCTCCTTAGCCCAAAAAGCTTCTGATGAGTCCATATTATACCGTAAATTTTACCCTAATCTTAGTATTAATTTATTGGTTATTTTGGTAGAATTTTGATACTTTGTTATATATTTCCATTAGGGTAAAACGTGATCAAATGAACGAATTTTGGAGTTATTCCAATTGGAGGATGTTCATGTGTCTTTCAAGATGGTTGTACCAAAATTCCATATTTTTCTACCAAGTTGTTTGACTGTGGGGATGAAACAAAGACCCAACGCGCACATTTCCCAGATTGACGTTTTTGGACGTTTTGGGTATTTTGGAGGTCAAGATGACATATTTTAAGGAAGATTCCTTCTAAGGAGTTGTAGGGGACGTCTCAAGCTTTAAAAGGAGAACTTTGAGACCAAATGGGAG
>JAOTRO020100159.1:0-13875 GCA_028566515.2 Pyracantha coccinea | reverse complement strand
AGATTATAATAAAAGCACCACTGCTGCCCCGAGGATGTACTCCAGTCACACTGACTGTAGAGGAACCTCGTAAATTTGTGTCTTGTTTATTTATTCCACTGCACACACCGTCGATTTTACAACAAATAGGTTAATGTCGTCGACAAAAACATAAAACAGGAGAAAAGGACAAAATTAAAATTCCTTCGTGAGCCAAAGAACAACAGTTAAAACTTATATCTCGGTATAGTAGGAAATACATATCAGAATTTACGTATTAATGTTGAAATGGGTCCTCAGTTCAAAACCCCTACTCCCATTGATTAAAATAAAGTCTTTTGGCGTTGATTTTGTGGATTTGGACCTGTCTTTTGGATAAGAACCTACTGAGCCAGTTTGCCACGAGGTTGACAATCTTTTTTATTAGTAGTTAGATTTCTTGGACTACAAGTTATTTGTCTTTTGGTCATTCACTACTACAGAAAAGTACGAAAGACCATTCGTCGTGTAAAGAGAAATTTCATTGCATAAAAGCTTGGGCAGCCAAAATATTGTCGAACCTATGTACTCAGGCGAAGTTTGAGAAGCAAACATTTGAGCGATGAAACCAAGACTTTCGTCGCGCAAAGGATTTTGTCGTGCTAAACTTTAAGACGAAGTAATTTCATCACGAGAACATTAAGACCACGACATAAGTTCATCGCGTTAAGGTTTAGGCAATGATTTCTCTTCGTTTCAAAAACCTTTGTACAACGAACAATTGTTAAGTATGAACCAATGCGCTACCTCCATGTCCTTTTGAGAAAACGATTCGTGATTTGCCAAAAGTTCGTGCAATTTGCGCAAAAACAGAAAGTTTTTCTCCTTTTTGACACCACCATCACTATCGTTTTGAGAATTGTTGAAAGACGTCTCAGCATCACTTAAATACATTGCATAAAAAATAAACGACTCATATGCGACCCATGCAACCATTCCTTTGGTCTTTGCCCTATTTCGTACAAATTTTTTTAACTCACCAAGAAGTCTGGAAAAGCGAAAAGTTATGATACATATAATTTAACATTAATTGATCAAGAATAACAAAAAAATAATGGGTGGGCTTTACATTTCTATTGGATACATTCGACAATAGTTCACTTGTCCAACAAGTAATGTCTCATCCAACAAGTGCATTATCATGTGAATCATACTAGTAAAAGCTAGAAAAAACAAATTTGTTCCAACTTGCATAGGACATGAACAATGTTGTTTGCCAAGAAGAAATAAACTTTAAAAACACTTTTAACTGTAAAACATGGATGGCCCATTCTCATTTTGTTACTGCGTCTCTTCAGCTACAAGGCTTCCATTATGAACATTTGTTCCAAATCCAGGCGAGCTTTGACAATGTCTTTAGATTTTCCCTCAATGTCTAGAATTATCCCCACCAATGTATCATACACATTTTTCTCAATGTGCATCACATCAAGGTTGTATCTCATTTTTAACATTGACCAGTACAAGAGCTCGAATAAAAAACTTTTATGCATCCAGTTTAGATGTGTAGTTGGTTTGGCCCTAGTAATAGCTTTGCCAAATGGACCAAATTCCATATTGTTCAATTGAGCCGAAATCTCATCTCTCGACAATTCTTTGGGTTAAGGGCGAGTCTCAATTGTGATATCTATAGCTTTATTGTTCACACACCACTCGGTGATCCCACGGCAACATCTAGGAAGACCCATATAACATACCTTTCTAGTGTGCCCATAAGATGTTATGTTCTCCTTGCATATCGAGCACGTCGTATAAGCCTTAATGCTTTAGCCGAAAATTGTTACATAAGCGAAAAAATCATTTATAGTGCATGCCATTGCTGCTCGCAAGGTGAACATCTTCCCAGTAGACTTATCATATGTATGGGTACCATTTTTCCATAAATCCTTTAATTCATCAACAACGGCTGCGAATAAACATCATTGGACTTTTCTAGATCTTCGGTTATTAATAGAGTTATCATCATATATTGCTTTTTCATGCTTCCATGGCAAAAAATTATAAGGAACTACAATGATCGGTCAAGTGCTCTGGGTTTGGTTTAGAACCTTAAATGGATTAAATCTATCAATAGTAAGTCTCAATCTGACATTGTATAGGTAAGCTTCAAAATCGGGGTACATTTAATCAAATTCATTTATGCCTCTACATCTGCTGCATCTGCAGAATGCCTCATAACAACATCGTTAACCTATCCTTCCTTATACCATCTTATGTTGCTTGCAGTATGGGTCGACATATACAATCGATGCAATCTAGGCTTTAATGAAAGATAACGCATCACCTTTTGTGGAATCTTCATCATTCTATTCTGATATGTCATTTTATATCTCGACTCATTACACACAAGGCATTTATCTAACTCTGTGTTCTCCTTATACAACAATATACAATTATCTACACATGAAAGAATTTTTTCATACCCCAATCCGAGACCATTCAACACCTTCTGCGCACTTTTATGATCTTTTGGCAAACAATTGTCCTTTGGAAGCATCATCTTGAAAATCATCATAAAGTAATTAAAACACTGGTTTGACATACAAAACTTAATTTGGCCATGCATTAACTCCACAATAGCCATTAGCACCAAAAAGTCTTCGCAACCCGGGTATAATTCTTGCTTGGTTTTTCATACTTACTGAATGCTTCAATGTCCATGGTGGGAGGCACGTTATCTCTTAATTGTCATTATCAATTATCGAGGCATATGGATAAGCGTCATTTAGAATACCCATGACTTGTTCATGAGCATCCACACTAGATTTAACAGTCTTCACTCATGTTCCATATGAAGACAAAGCATGGTCTAATCTCGTATAGGTTTATGTCATTCCATTTCTTACCAAATGATATTGAACATTTTTGGATGTCTCCCTTATTGGGTTGTTACATTTTTGACATGGACATTGGATTTGAGTTGAACCCCGATTGTGTCTCTTTGTGAAGTTAATAAACTAATCTATCTCATCTAAATAGTTATTAGTAACTCTGTTCAGATTCCATATCCATTGTCTGTCCATTTTGTCTTTTAACACATTAAATATACAAGGTTGGAACGAAATTTGAAAGGCAACTTGTTCCCCTTGAGGATGGATAATTATCCAAAGACCATGCCTTTTGGAGCAAGCTGGAATAGGTAACTGTTTGGTCTTCTAGCTTCATATGTTGATTCGATGTGGGTAATGAATTTGAAGCGCTTCAGATTCAAACGTGTACTCTCAAGTACCGTACCATAAAGTCTGTAATGATGAGGTGTTGAATTTATCACGCATGCACGAAAAACAAGAAATTACCTCCGATATTCTACAATGATTTTAACCATCAGATTCATTAATCCCAAGTTGATCCATATCTGACGGCTAGGTGATTCAATCCTGTGATGTGTATATAACTTTGGGCCTTTTTCTTTCTGTAGACATGTAATTTTTGTTGCATGCAAATGATGCATCACAAAGCTCCTCATGGTATATGACTCATAAAAAATGGACAAGTCATCAATGACATGTGGCACAAATTAAGCAAAGGAAGCTCAAAAGCATTCCTAAAATGCGGCAAAGGGGAAGAAATCTCCTTAAAATAAGCAAGGGGTCCAAATTGCTCCCAAAACCGGGAAGAAAGCTTAAGCATCTTCACAAAACAAGCAAGAATCAAAGATTGCTCACAAAATAGGCAAGAAGCCTTATAGATTTCGGCCAAGCAAGGGAAAATGGCTAAAATTAAGCCACAAAACATGCCTAAATTCTCCCATGGATCAATCAAGACACAAATCAAAGCCAAATCCATCCAAAGGCAAACTTTGAGAAGTCTATAAATACAAGGTTCTCAGATAAGCATAAAGGTCGACAATTTCTAAATGGAGGGTTGAAATTCTCACCAAAGGAGAAGCTCTGCCAAATCTTTGAAAACTAATATGCTACCAAAGCTCTCTTCAAAGAACGCATAACCAAACCTGAAGCTTTCTTTTGACCAAAGCCGAAGCATTCCCTTCATGAATCAACAAGCACTTGTGCTGATTCCTTCAAGACTTTGTTGCAAGCTTAACACTTGTAACGACGTTCGATTCAAGATCAAGTCGCCAATAACCTTGAATCAATGAAGTCCTACATTAACTCTACCTTTGCCGTAGTTTTAAGGTGAAGACTATCCACACATTGTTTCAAGCTCAAAACTTGAAGCAATCGTTCCATCGTTCATCCGAGATCAAGTCATCGCAACCCTTGGATCAACCTACGCATCTACATCAAATTTGGAAACTAAATCAGAGAAAAATTGTAAACAGAGATTGTCACCTACAAATTCAAATCAATACAAATCTACTTTGTACATGTGTTCTCGTTTCATTCGATACAAAATTTTTGTGTTTACAAATTTGGCATGCCCAGTGGGACCCTCTCTGCTTCTCATCTCTATCTTCAAATCCACAAGAAACACACATGGTATTAAGAAAGGATCAAGATGTTCCGGCAACCAACTCAAAGAACAAGAACATCCTTTCCGCAAGTGGTGGCACTTTGGGCATCACAACCCGAAAGCAAGGCAAGAGTTCTCTGCGCCATGCCTTCCACCTTTACATTAACTCTGCTGAAGGAGCAAGAGCACCCGAGGCACGAGCCCGTGATCACCCTGGCCTCGCTAAGGGAGTCAAGGGAAGAAAGCCTATAGGTACGCTAAGTCGTTGACTTTTGATGCCGACTCAAGTAGTAGCTCGTATCCCGTAGCCATGCAAGTCATGACTACTAGTGCAACTTCAATCGAAGAGCAACTGGCCGAAATGAACAAAGCAATTGCAAAGCTAACAAGGACCGTGGAAGAAAATGACTTACAAATTCCTGCACTCGTCAACTGTCTAGAGGCGCAACACAACGGAAATGCTAACCCCGAAGGTTGATCTACCAAAGAAGGAAACTGACGAAAATAAGAAGCCTTTGATGGACAAACTGAGGTGAAGCTAGAGGTGGACCGAGCTACGATGCTCATAGGATCTCTCTCTATCCAACAGCTGCAAGATATGATCACAAGCATGATCAAGGTGCAGTATGAATGAAGCTCACATGATTCTGTGCTGTACTTAAAGCTATACTCTAAAATGATTGACGTTTGAGAATGCCAAGGGAATTACTCAATCGTTTCTACAACACTTACTGCACCATAAACATGATGGAGTTGACGAGTACGAAACAGTGGAAGGATGAGCCTGTCGTCAACTACATCAATAGATGGTGTTCATTAAGTCTGATTGCAAAGATCAGCTTTCTGGAACCTCTGCCATGGAGATATGTGTTCAAGGCATGAACTAGGGGTTACGTTACATCCTCCAAGGCATAAAACTGAGAACATATGAAGAATTGGTAACTTGATCCCATGATATGGGTCTAAGTATTGCCAATCATGGGAAGAATAAGCCGATCACCGACTTCAAAAAGGATAAGGTGTTCGTCCTAAAGGTAGACAAGACGAGGAAAAAGCCCACCAAGACAGCTTTTGTTGCCCATACAACCCCCATCAAGACCCATTCCGCACCCGTTAAGATCTCTTCCAAAAACAAAACGAAGGAGATGAAAAAATGTGAGCCTTCTCGCACCCAAGATAGGTACAAAAACACCTTGAGGGAACCAGAGCAAAAGACTTTCCCATTTCCTGACTCTGACGTCGCTATAATGCTAGACGACTTGCTGGAAAAAAAGGTGATTGAGAGCTCGTTTTGATGTGCTTTTAAAATAACTGAAAGCGCTTTTAGAGAAAATGTTTTTTGGTTCCAAAAGCACTTAAAGTGCTTTCTGTAAGAAGCACCGGTTATGTGCTTCTTCCAGGAAACACTTTAAGTGCTTTTCTAGGATTTGCTTGCATTCTTACTAAGGATTAGTTCTAAAAACATTTTCACCAAAAGCGCTCTTAATTATTTTAAAAGCACATCCAAACGAGCTCTGAATTACCTGAATTCAAGCGCCAAGTGATGCCGATCCTAGGTACTACAAATACCATTGTATCGTAAGTCATCCTATCGGTAAATGTTTTGTCTTCAAGGAGTTCAGCATGAAGCTAGCACAACAAAGGTAGATCGAGCTTGATCTTGAAGACACGATCACAACACATACTACTACTATTATGTTTGGATCATTCGATCCCGTGCCTCTCCAAGTGATGCCGATCACTCCCGTCCATGCTCAAGCTACACAACACCTTCTACATAACCATCGCTGGGGGTAAGGGACCAAAATGCACCAACCGAAGGTGAAGAAGGGTGGACACTGGTGACCTACAAAAAAAACAAGGAAGCCAAGACCATAAGCCACATAGCCAAAGGTGGAACAAGGGAGAAAACAGTACCGCCGCAACAATAGGAAGCCTAAAATGAGCGTAAGAGCTGCTAAGCCAACATTACAGGAACTTGTGGAGCAAGAGCCACGTATTCCCATCTCCTTACATGAGTACTTCACAAATGACTTATTCCAACAGTGCATTATTGCTGCCTGTCACATGGTTGAAGTGGAGATAGAAAAGCTCTCCAAAGGCAAAGTTATCGCCATCCAGTAACAAAAAGACCCTCACGCCCAAAGAAAGCCTGTCGGCACACTTTAGCATCGAGGAAGCACTATAATTTCCCAAGGAGATGCGAAAAGCACTAGTAGTAAATTTGGTGAGTCCTGACGACCAGAAGGTGCAAGTAAGTAAGGATGAAAGCTTAAAGCTTCGACCACATGAATATGCCACATGTTGTGCCATCCATGATGCAATCAACTTTATTTACGAAGACTTGCTGCTAGGGTCAAAGCCTCATAAAATCAACCGCGTGCTTATGGATGATGGGTCAACCATAAACATCATGCCAAAGTCAACAATGACCACAATCGACATCAGGATGGATAAACTATCCCGAAGCCACCTCCTAATCCAACGTTTTAACTAAGGAGGACAAAGTGCTATGGGCATGATCTAGGTGGAGAATATCATTTGCGAACTCAAATCAAGCATGTTATTCCACGTGATTGATGCAAGAACTTCCTACAACTTGTTTTTAGGAAGGCCTTACATCCACGAGAATGGAGTAGTGTCGTCAACCCTTCATCAATGCTTAAAGTTCTACCGACAATGAGTAAAGGTGATACAAGATGATACTAAGCCTTTTACCAAAGTCGAATCACACTTCGTGGGCGCCAAGTTCTATATGGATGAAGACATGGCACCCGAAGCTCTTCCAAAATAAATCAAATCCACAGGCAAAGCAAAACCTAAGAAACAAGAGTGGCAAGCTGTGCCTAAGAAACAAGAAGGGAAGTTGTGCCATCTTCAAGCAAAAATGACAATGAGCCGGCTAAGCCCACAACAATCCAAGGAAGTGCGACGCCCTTAAAAAACCAAGAACACTCATCTTTCTATACATCCCAACGTCGAGAAGAAAGAATGGGCAATCCCCATTCAAAACTAACATAAGCAAAGCTGACACACAGCTGCACAAGGATGATGTAACGTTGCTCAAGACAAATGCAGCTTCACCTCTGACATAGCTAGGCAACGTGAAAGTTTCACAACCACCACAAGGTTTCATAAAACCCTTACCAAAAGGGGCAAAAACCAAGCTCTCTTCCAACCAAGAGGATCGAAGAAGGTTTCGACCCAAACGCTTACAAACTCATGTCAAAGGCTGGGTACGATTTCTCCTTCTCTTCAAATCTTGGAAAGAAGAATGCAAACACCGTTAACAACAATGAACGTGACCTTACTAAGACTTAGAAGAAGTTGAAGGAGTATGGTTACGGAGTTGACAACAACAAAGCTGGACTTGGATTCACACCAAGTACACCAGTGAATATTTCAAGCAAAGAGAAAAATGTTAGCGCTCAACACATCAATGTGAGCATTGAACAAAATCAAGAAGAGCCTAAACCTGCCCCTTGAACATCAGTCTTTGATAGGATGAATCATTCAAAACCCAGAATATCGGTACTTGATCACATTGGTGGTCAAGATTGAACTTCCGTCTTTAAGCGGCTTAACACGCCAGCACCCCAAAGCTCTGTTTTCGAAAGGTTGTGAAAACCTAAGAAACAAAGCAACATGGCCAGCTCTCCGCCACGACGGTCGGCCATGGAAAGACTTGAAGAAACCAAGTAGCCGTCTAGAAAGAGGAAGACAACGCCAAAAGAAGAAAAGCTTCATGGTCTAGCAGCAAAGGACAATGTTCTAAGCTTGATATTTGCAAGGATGAAGCGCCAAGCAACCTTGGAAGTTGACACAAAAGGACAACTAAAGGTAAAGAGGTGCACCATCATTCACACTGGCCAATTTTCACGCCAACAAGCCCAAGAGGACAACATCGAAGAAGAGGTCTAAGGCGTCTTCCACATCACAACCCAAAAAGACAAATAAGACGAAATCCCCGAAGAAGACGTCATTGCTGCACCCCCACAACTTGATGATGGAGGCAAGCCACAGTTGATGATCTCAATGAGCATTTTATCCACCGATAAGATGTGCCTCACTACATCATCACTGACAATAGAAAACATTTGTCCAATCGACTCATGAATGAGCTCTGCAAGAAATACAAGTTCAAGTAGTACAAGTCTTCCATGTATTAAGCTCCTGCCAACGGTCTTGCGGAAGCATTCAACAAAACATTGTGCAACCTCCTGAAGAAGGTAATCGGCCAAATAAAGAGAAACTAGCACGAAAGAATATGCAAAACACTTTGGGCATATAGGATGACACATAGGACTCCTACCCAAGCTACGCCTTATTCTCTCATATATGGCATGGACGATGTTCTGCCGCTCGATAGTCAAATCCCCTCACTAAGGATGGTTATACAAGAAGGCTTGACTGAAAAGGAAAATCCAATGTTATGACTTCAATAGTTGGAAGCACTCGACGAAAGGAGGCTCGAAGCTCAGCAACACTTGGAATGTTACCAAGCACGGTTAACCAAAGCATTCAATAAGAAGGTCTGCCTAAGGTATTTCCAAACTCGAGATCTTGCCTTTGCATTACGAAGGCCTATCATCACAATTCACGAGATAAAAATCAAGTTCACATCAAAGTGGGATGGACCTTACATAATACAAGAGGTCTATACCAACGGTGCCTACTTAATCATGGCGGAAGACAGCTTAAAGATCGGCCTCATCCATGGTAGATTCTTGAAGTGTTATTACCCTTAAACTAAACAAGCAACGCTCCTTGTCCACTCAAGCCTAAAAAGCGACACCAAATGCTCCTCACCTCATCAAATGCTCCTCCCCAGCATGAGCTTAAACTGCACATGGCAACAATGCTCCTCACTCGGATGAGCCTAAACAGCACATGGCAACAATGCTCCTTGTTTGCACGAGCTTAAAAGGCGACACCCAATGCTCCTTGTTTGCACGAGCTTAAAAGGTGACACCCAACGCTTCTGGCCCGCAAAAGCATAAACTGTGCACAGAAAAATCACCATCAAAACTGTCAAAACCATAAAAAATAGTCCATCAATTGAGGGTATGTAGGCAACTTAAACTTCAAAACTTCAAGTACAGTCACATCATCAACAAAAAGAAAAAACAAAAGATGCAAACACTTTAAAGAATAAAGAGCAAATTCAAAATGTGAATACTTTATTTCTTTAAAGGAAGAAGTCGGCTCCAAAGCCTTATTATAAAAAAGAAAAAAAAGGCTTAAAGTACAAAGAACGGAAGACACTACTTGAAAGTTATGTCCCTAAAACTACGGCAATGATCTTCAAGCAAGTCTTCAAAGTCTCCACATCTGTGGGAGACAAGATGGGCTACTCCATAGCCATGCCTTTCTCTTGCTCTAGGCGTGAAATCTCCTCTTGATGCTGAGAAAGTGCAGCTTCTTACTCCGAGAGAACATCCTGAAGTCGTAATGCTTCGACTTCCAACTGTTCTCATTCTTGCGCCAACGTTTCTAAATGTGCCTAGATAGAAGCTAAAGAAGTCCCATGTGACTTGATAACCTTCCGAAGTAGCTTGCCAAGAAGACCGCACTTGGTTAATTGATAAGTCTATTGTCGCAAGTTGCTGAGCTCTAACCTCTGGATTCAACTTCTTTCAGGAACAACATGCAAAGAAGAATACTCAGTTGAGGTAGCCATAAGCTTGGCAATCTTAACTCTCAAGAGTGAGGAATCAACTTTAAGGTTCTCAATCGCAAAACCAAGCTTCAACAAGTCCTCATTGAGCAACGCAAGGTTCTCCAATGGGCACTTTGAAATCCTCTTCTCAATATGGCTCTTGATATCCATGGTCGTATGAAGGTTGATGCGATGGATAAGCTGCTCAGTGCCATTAAGGTTTGGCCCTCTCAAAGAGATCTTAGAGCTAGTTGGCAAAGGTGTTGGACGCATGATGGGCTCTTGCATATCTTCACCTACACACGGCAAACTTGGGCAACTTGGTGGATTTGGAGCAAGCTTTGCATTGGGCGGATCCCTAATCTTCTCATTTGTGGGTAGATTGCCTCCAAATAGAATCTCCGTAAAGGAATGAACACCAATGTTCGCCGAATTAAAGGAACAAGAAGGCCCAGCCTAAAGAAGACAAAGAAAGGTGTTAGAAACAAAAGCTAAACCAATGAAATCAAAAGAAAAAAAAAGAAATACATACATCTTTCTCAAGTAACACACAACATCAAACTAAGGAGGCCTAAACACTTTCTTCTTCTTAGGATAGAAATTAACGTTGCTGTCATCCAAAGCATCTTCATGTGATCACTTGCTCAAAACTTGTTGACCTTGCCACAAAACAAGTTCTTCTTTGTGCGAATCAACTTCATCACCCGCCTCTTCAGAAGCATCTGAATGTTGAGAAGACAAGCATGGGCATTGAGGAGCTAAGGCCGTAGGTCTATCTTGTAAAGGATCTGCACTCACACAATCGAAAGGTGCAAGCTACTTAGGAACCACAAAACAACGCTCTTTCGATGCATCATTGCATAAATGAGAATATTTAGTGCCATTTGTCGTCCTCAAGTTTTCATGGTGTACCTTTGACCACCTACCCACATAGGTAGGGGTCACTGGATTACTCTTGAACTTGTCCTAGGCGAGCACGGTGATAAAAGCATTTGTGTATACACAGGTACAAGACTCCCAATGCATATATATGGCTTGCAAGGATTTTGACTGTGCATTTTCCTTTAGCTTGCCTGGCATATGTTGGACAAAGATAAACTGCCTGCTAAAATAATGAGGACTATATGGCTGAACAATACATCAGTCTCATTGCCCCAAAGAAACATACCCTAAGCGAAGACTTGTAAAATAAGACAATTCTGAGAAACAAAGGTATGAATCATCTATGAGGCCTCGCCGTGCCAAGCTAACCTTTGCCAGATGATCCATTCTCAAACCCTCACAACTTCTAAATAATGTTTGCGCCTACAAAGACTCTTTGCAGAAGGCACGCCAGAGTACTTTGTCATCAAAGGCCCCAGCTTGGCCGAAGTTGATGAAAAAGGCCCTAACTTGTCTAAAGTCGACAAAGAAAAACGAGTGCCAAAGTACTCACCCAACCAACCGTACGCATAGTGGTAGAGAAATACTGCAGCATAATCTTTGATGCTTATTGAATTCGAAACAACACTCACGGCATCGTAAATATTGGCTAAGACCGGAACAGCAAGGCTGAAAGATTCACCTATAGCCATCTTACTAGCCACAACGAAGATTCTGAGGCAGATAAAGTTGACGTTGTCTTTGAGGAAAACAAACTTGCAAACCCAACAAGCTAGGAAAGAAGCTAGGTAAGATTCTTCCATGTGCTCTGACACTACGCCAAGATCCTCAAACACTTTCAACTCGGCAGGGGCACAACACCTAGTGAAGGAAATATTTACGAAAACTAGTTGATTTGAGCAACATCTATGCATGAAATTAACAATTAAAAGGTGGAATCATGCCTGTATGCACTCAAAAACAAAACTTTACCTATGAAATTCAAGGCGTAGTGAGTGTGGTAAACCAAGACTCAACTTAAGAACAAAGTGAGTTGAGAAATATTATACCTTTGTTGATTCCTCTTTGCATAAGCAAAGACTAATCACCCAGGAGATAGGGCCTTCATTCCTTACTTCTTCGCTCCATCGATTTCTTGGATGAGGATGGTAGAATGGATTCTCTAAGTTCCCAAAATAGAGAACCTCTAAGTCTCCACACCAAGGAGAGCATTGATGAAGAGATGAGTGACCTTGGAGGAAACAGATGCTAGTAATTTTCTCCAAGGTGGCCGGCCTCCTAGAGAGTTAAGAGAGCTTTGTGTACTCATATTTTCTCCTAAGAAAACCCTAATGATGAAATGGCTATAAAGTTGCCTTTATATCACTTCACAATGGAGTGGCAAACTCGCAATTAAGGCAAGTTCACTACCCCTGTCTATATGGCTGGCCATTGCAGGTTATTTGGGTTTTGAAGCTCTTTGTGTTTTCAAGTTGTCATACAACTTAAGTTATTGGACTTGACATTCAAATCCCATTAAGCCTTGAAGCCCAAAACTAACCTGAGGTTTATAACGAACTTATTCGTTTGATTAATTAACATACTAATTAATCCTAGCCATAAATAATTAAACCATTTAATTATTCTTACTCATCTCTGTTGTTTCTTCAATCTCTACCTTACACGGTGTACGATCCATTAGGTTCCTTTTAGCAAAGCAGTGGGCAATTAAAACTCTTCAAATCGATTGTGAATTGAAACATACTTTCAATTCTCCCTTTAGTGATTATACACCTTTAGGGCTTCCACAAACCATGAGTGACACCTAACAGTATATCATGGCTACCCAAGCAAATCAGAAGAAGTAGAGAACCTATTCAGTTTAGGATTACAATGAAATAAGGTCTTTCTCTAATACAATACTCTTGACCACATTGTTTGGTTTGAAATACGGTCTTTCTTCTAAGCTTGTTGCAGATTTCACACCAACCATTCCTCGGAAGTATGCAAACTTGTCTTGTGGTAGTGCTTTGATTAGAATGTTAGCCATTTGTTCAATCTCTCAGTAGGCGTAAATCTTTCAGGTGCTTGATTGCAATAGCTCTGAAATCCAATGACAGTTTCTTGGTAGGTGCATTATTTATCATATTTTCATCAAGGTTCTAAAAAACACTAGGCGGTAGTTAGGTGGCAGGCTGGCTAGGCGGGGTCTAGGCGGACTCCTAGACGGCCTAGGCGGATTTAGGTAAATTTCTTGTATATCTTGTAAATAAGTGCGTATTGACACTTACAAAAAAATTATATTTGTATGAAATCCATGGATAAGAGATAATAAAAGAATGATAAAATGCAAAAAAAGTATCCAACAAGTCTAGAATTTAAAAACACATTAAGCATATATGCCATATAATCATAGTGAGGAGTATTGTAGGATGACACGCAAGAAAAATATACTTGGAAAAAAGAATGAAAAAGAAACACAAAACAGCCACTGTGAAGAATTGAACTCATGACCTGGAAACTGATGAAGACGCGCTAATCAACTTGTACAAGGCCACACCTTTGTCAATCCTTTAAAACAACTACAATATAAGCTAGTGTAGCAGCATCATTTGACATTTGAAAAACCCTAGCAGCTACACCCACTCTCATTTCAGCTTTTGATGACCTCGAGCCTGAAGGAAAATTTGTGTAAAACTGTTCATTTGAGCAACATCTATGGCATGCAATTAACAATTAAAGGCGGAATCATACTTGTATGCACTCAAAACAAAACATTACCCATGAAATTCAAAGCCTAGTAGTTAGGTGAACCAAGACTCAACTCAAGAACAAAGTGAGTTGAGGAATCTTATACCTTTGTTGATTCCTCTTTGCATAAGCAAAGGCTAATCACCCAAGAGATAGGGCCTTCATTCCTTGCT
>JAOTRO020100052.1:0-13876 GCA_028566515.2 Pyracantha coccinea | reverse complement strand
CATGAATGCTAGTTAAAAATAAAGTGAACCAACTTCATGGATTGTTACTTCTAAGCCCTAGACTTAAGGCCTCGTTTGGTCGCTCGGACTGTACTGACTATTTCAGTCGAATATGATAAATAGTCGTCGGATAGTACTAACTAAATTAGTCGGACGTTTGGTGTTGTATCAGATTAATTTCTACATCAGATAATAAGTCGGATTATAATAATTTTTTAAAAGTATTTCACAAAATAATTGTTGTTAAAATGAAAAAAAAATGAGAAAAACAAAGAAGAACAGAGAAAAAAATGAATAAACATCATTACAGAATTTTTTTTAAAAATAAAATATAAAAAAGCGATTAAATATCACCATTTTCCCACGGAGGAATATGTTCTTTGAAACCCAGACAACCATTACACCAACAACAAAAAAAAACCCAGCCGTTACACCAACAGAAAAAAAAACCTAGCCAGCTTTCGATCTCGTTGCCACCTTCAATTTCTTTCAAATTCAAAAACCAATTAAAACCTCCAAATTTGCAGAAGCAACCTCCAAATAACAGAATCGATGGTCACTAGCGCACCTAGCAAACTGCAATTTCGTGCTTTACAGGGAAATCGATGCAGCTCTCTCTCTCACAGCTTCTAATCCATTGAAACTAAAAACCCAGATAAGATTTCTTCCATTATGGTTTGATCTGCCACTATAGGTGTATGAACAAGAATGGCGTGACGTGGTTTCGATTTGGCACTCTGGTTTTGTGTTTTTATCTACTTGAGAAAGAGAGCGAGCAGTAAGTAGCCGGGTGTAGGGTGTATTAAATTAGCAGAGGTTTACAACATAAAATTGATTGCATAACAAATAACAAGATGAATGTGTCTAGTTACCACCAAAGCATATGGGTTGGACGTTTTTGGTGTTTAAAAGGTGTTAAACATGTGCTAAAATCTAGAGAAATTAAAGTTAAGGCTTGGAAGACAAGGAACTGCCAAGAAAGAGGAATCCTAGTTGGAGTGAAACATTATCTTATCCTATCTTATCACCAGATGCAAGGAAGAATCCTAATCACATTACAACATTCTCCAACTGTTTCGTAGAGTCCTCAAATAATTCAAAATGCTTAATCCCTTTCCTCCATGGATCCAGTCGACTAATTACCCGGTGACTGTTTAATCCAAATGAACATCAAATACCGTGTTCCATATTATTAGTATTATCCAATGACTTATACGGTGTGTCAATCAGGGCCTAAGTGGTCATGAGTGGTCACCTGTTGGTCAAAAGTAACTGAGTGACCAGAATGCCCTTCAAATTATGGTTGTGCGTCATTCTATCAAACTTTTAAAACGAAACCTTTCTATTCTAGTAGTACGCATTTAGAATTGTAAGGACCAATTTGGGTCTAACGAAAGATAAAGGACCAACTTGGAGCCCAACAAATTTTGAAGGATGAAAGTGAAAAAATAATCATAAAATTTGAGCCCTTAAACCAAAAAATGGAGTTTCATTGGACTTTAGCGGACGTTGACTTTACTTTACCTTGTGGTGTTTGTAGATCTCAATATCCTTCATCTGTGCGAACTCAAAGCCTCTGCCAAGAACCTGACAATTTCTCCGATGGATACCTCGACGTCCTCGTCTTCCTCCTTAAAACCTTGGAAGTACGACGTGTACTTGAGCTTTCGACGTGAAGACACACGCAGGAACTTCACGGACCACCTCTACTGCGCGTTGCAAGACGCCGAAGTCAGCGTCTTTATTGACGATGACGAACTAAGAAGAGGGGAAATTCTGAAAAATGACCTGATTCAGAGAATCGAAGGGTCTAAAATCGCTGTCATCGTCTTCTCAAGGAGTTATGCGGAGTCAAGTTGGTGTCTTGACGAGCTTGTGAAAATCATGGAATGCAGAAGAACACTGGGTCAAATTGTTTTTCCAATATTCTATGATGTCGATCCTTCAGATGTCAGGACACCGACCGGTACTTTTGCAACAGCATTTCTGAACCACGAACGGCGGCGGTATGAAGTCAAAGAAAAGTTACAGCTATGGAGGGACGCTCTTACTAAAGCTGCAAATTTGTCTGGTTTTGATGTTAGAAACACCGATGGGTAAATTTATTACTTTCTTATTTCCTTTTCTTTGTTTTGTATGTTTGTAAATTCCCAATCCATTTTTAATATATAGAAATGATGCTTTATTTCTTTGGTTCCTAAACAAAAGTTATTAATTGTCCACCCAATCTCAAGAAACAATAGAATGACAGTCAAAAGTACTTTTGCAGTAAATTTAGAAGTATCTTTGAGTCATAGAATCCCTTTTTCAGGAAAAGCATGTTAGATTCTTTTCCAGGAACCTCTGTCCATGAACGTAATTGCTTACACATTCTCCCACTATATATCTTTATCACGTATGGTTGGATATCAAGCTAATTAGAGCACTCTTCAACAGTTTTGGTAAATTTTTAACACTTAGCATATGAACGAGTACTTTATAGAGTCTCTTGGATGAGTCTTTTAGATTTGGCTCTTTAAAATTGAGTTTTAGGGGTTGAGAGCTCCTCTTGGAGATGCTCAATGTACTGCACCCTGTAAATGGTTTGGAGATTTTGACTCATCAAATCCAGAATAGTTATAGTTGAACGAACACATCCACATCTTAATGTTGCAGTTTGTATAATAAATCTAACTTTTAATTCATTTGGATTTTGACAACCAGGTATGAAGGAAAGATTATCAGGGAAATTGTCACACAGATCATCAAAGTCTTGAACCGCAGCACATGCTTAGAGGTAGCCACCACTCTAGTTGGAATAGGTTCTCGGGTGGAAGAGATCAGTAATTGTTTAGATGTTGGAGGATCAAATGATGTTCGCATAATTGGAATTTGGGGTATGGGTGGAGTGGGTAAAACAACTGTTGCCAAAGCCATTTTCAACAAATATCAGGATACGTTTGAAGGTAAAAGTTTCCTTCAAAATGTGAGGGAAAGGAAATTGGTTCATTTGCAGGAGCAACTTCTTTTTGATATCTTGAAACCGTCCAACATAAAGGTAAGTAGTGTTGATCAAGGGATCTTGGAGATAGTATTAAGACTTCACAACCGACGGGTAATTGCCATAGTTGATGATATAGATTGCATGGAACAGGTAGAAGCATTAGCTATAAAACGTGACTCGTTTGGCGCTGGGAGTAGAATTATAATAACCACAAGAGATGAACATTTGCTAAAGATGCTTGGAGTGGATACGATATATGAACTGCCAGCAATGAATAGAGCAGAAGCTCTTCAGCTACTTAGTTGGCATGCCTTTAGAAAGAATTATCCTGAGGAAGAGTATTTTGAACTCACAAGAAAAACCGCTGACTACTGTGGAGGTTTGCCACTAGCACTTGAAGTTGTAGGTTCTTATCTATCTGGGAAAAGCATAAGTGCTTGGAAAGGTGCATTGGAGAAATTGGAAAGTCATACTGATGAGAAGATTCATGAAAGACTTAAGATCAGCTTTGACGAGCTAGCTGATGATGACCTGAAGGCTATATTCCTTGATATATCTTGTTTCTTTATTGGAATGAACAAGGACTATGTCATGAAAATATTGGATGGCTGTGACTTATATCCAGAAATCGGAATAAGTATCCTCCAAGAACGGTGCCTTGTAACTGCTAATGATGATTTCACACTGGTGATGCATGATTTGCTTCGTGACATGGGAAGAGAAATTGTGCGTGCAGAATCCCCTGATGACCCTGGAAAACGCAGTAGATTATGGCATCATGAAGATGTGATTTGCGTCTTGAGGAACAAATCTGTAAGTATGGTTTGCAATTAAATTTTATGTTAAACACATGTACTTAACAAAGAAGAAGTGTATGGATACCACACACATCTAATCAATTGTATAAGTTGGATGTTTCAATAGTACAACACAATGAGTTGATTGGAACGACACCCAAATATACTACAGGTGGAATGAAAAGAGAAACAGAGCAGAGAAAGGAAAGTATAGGAGACATCAAGGGAACCGATTGTATTGAATTATTTAAATTAAAAAACGGAATCATATATCATATATGTTCTACTCTTCTTAGATACAAGAGGTAAAATGTAACACCTGTAGCAGATGCTTAATAAGATACCTAACTAATTTGAACAATTGTAAAATCACATCTGAAGTCTAAGCACAACTATGGCTTTAATCAACGGGTACTGTAACAACTGATAGGTTTTTGCTTCATGTGTATAAATCATATTTTCAAATGCACCCTTTTCTTACTCAGTTCCATGTCCCTCCCCCACTTTCTCCCTTGCTCTCCTCTTTCAATAGGGAACTGAAGCAGTTCAAGGACTCACTTTAGATTTGCAAGAGTCTGACGAGGCCAGCTTCAGTGCAGAAGTATTTAGAAACATGCAGAGTCTGAGATTGCTCAAACTCAATTACGTCAAGCTCACTGGCAGTTACAACAATCTGTCCAATGAGTTAAGATGGTTGTGTTGGCATGGATTCCCTCTGGAGGTCATACCAGAAGATTTTGATCACCCAAACGTAGTTGCTATTGATCTGAGCTATAGCAAACTCATACGAGTTTGGGAGGATTCCGATCTGGTACATTATGACTTCAACCAAATTATTAATTCATTCCTTTAGGTTTTGTAAACACCATCATCATGCTTTCTGTCTTCTATTTGAATTTGACTGTCTTCCCTTTTGTCTTACAGCTGCTTGAGAAGTTGAAATTTCTTAATCTAAGTCATTCCCATTACCTAACACTATCACCAGACTTTTCAGAACTCCCAAATCTTGAGCAATTGATACTTCAAGACTGTAAGTGTTTGCTCGACATTGACCAGTCCATTGGTCAACTTGAAAAAAACCTGTTTTGGTAGATCTTAAAGGCTGCGAAGTGCTTAGGGGATCTCCCAGAGAGTTTTTATGAATTGACATCTCTTGAAACTCTTGATCTTGCTGGCTGCTCAAAATTTGAAAACTGCTCAGGACTTGGGTGAGATGGCATCGTTGACAACTCTTATTGCAGATTACACAGCTATGGAATCAATACCACCTTCCATATCCCGACTGAAGAACCTGACGTATCTCTCTCTTCGTGGCTTGAAATAGCCACTACCGACCTCTCTTTTACCTCCTCTTTCAGTAGGGTTAAACTCTATAAGAGTATTATCTCTCGCAGGCTGCAATTTAACTGATGTTGCAATCCTTATGAAGCTTGGGAGTCTAATTTCTGTAGATCTTCAAATGAATAGTTTTTGTAGCCTACCAAGTCTCAGTGGTTTTTCAAAGCTTGATACATTGCGTTTGAATTATTGCACAAGACTTCGTGCAATTCCAGATTTACCAACAAGTTTGGAAATCCTGGAAGCAGATGAGTGCATTGCATTGGAGAAAATGCCAGATTTTTCAGAAATGTCAAGGATGAGGGTTTTGCATCTGAATCATTCTCCCAAAGTCACTGAGATTCCAGGCTTGCACAAGTCATTAAAGTCCATGACAAGGATTCATATGGAAGCGTGCAAAAATCTCACTGTTGACTTTAGGAAGAAGATACTACAGGTCTCTCTCTCTCTCTCTCTCTCTCTCTCTCTCTCTCTCTCTCTCTCTCTCTCTCTCTCATGGACATGTACATACATAAACATGCATTCATTACAGTGTGTTGCTCATACAAATCTTGATCTACATTGTATAGGGATGGACTTCTTGCGGATATGGTGGCATTTCCTCAACGGGGATTACATGCCTGAGTGGTTCAGATATTTCGGGGGTGATGAAGTCTGTTTTGTAGTGCCTCAAAGTGTTAGTAGTAATTTTAATGGGTTGACTCTGTGCTGTGTGTACTCTTCAAACAAACAACCTGAAGATTGTCCTCTCGGCATTTCTATTCGAAATAAAACCAAGCATACTGCTTTGCTTGCCCGGATAACATATGCCTCAGTACCAACTTCCTGTGATTCTGAAGACCATTATCTTTGGCACGGGCAATTATCCAACGATGTGCTCAGTTGGCAAGACGGCGATGAAGTCAAGATTTTTGTAGGGCCAGTTGGACAAGGAGATAATTCTGCAAGAGTGAAGAAAATAGCGGTTGATCTTGTCTGGGACAAATTTATGAAGGAAAATATGAATGATTGGCATCCTGGCTTATATGATTTAAACCCACATGAGGCAGGAGCAAGCCATGACGCGTCCGATGGGAACCTACCTTCCAAAATATTGAGGTCTGATAATATTGTTGGCGATGATGATGAGGCGGGACCAAGCAATGATTCATCTGATGAGAACCAAGCTCCCAAAAGATTTAATGCCTGATCCTGGTAATCAAATTAATTAGTGCAAATGAACTGTTACATGATCCCCTTCTTGGCAATTTATGTACTTGTCTTCTCCCCATCGTCTTATTTTTCAAGGATGCTCTCCTTGATGATGGTTATAGTTGGGGCCAGGTATGAAGTCCTCCCCATATTTCTTTGTTAAGTCCTATATTTCTTCGTTATAGTCATTAGTAAAGCTCTTCTTGATGATGGTTTGAGGAGCCACCCTATTATTTTTCGCTGTTGCAGTTCATCCCTCACAAAAGAGGTGTCACAACCCCCAAAGTCAATGGATCGAAATTATTTTTGAAGCTCAAAAATATAGGTCATGCTGGAGTCCTTGCTGCCGAATGCCAAGCCCTTGGAGATGGTGTAGCTTATATACTTCACAAGCCGATTGGAAAAGGTTGAGGTTGAGGTTGAGGGTGACGCAAAAATTGTTATGTAACGTGCGAAGAAACAAGCCTTTTAAGCATACTCTAGGGAGGGAAACTTCCTGGAGGGATGTGCTTGCCAAGCCTTTCCAAGTCTTTGTTTCGTATTAATACAGCAGTTCAATATACGTCATCACATTTGCTTTTTTTTTTTTTTTTATTGATATCCAACCCAGTAAAAGGAAAAAAGAGTATTACGCGCCAATTGGATTAAACTATGGGGCCAGCGGGGGATTCATACTTACCAAAAAAACATATTCAAGTGAATTAAAAACAGCACCCCAAAGCCAACACCATACAAGCAAACGAAAGCAAAGCAGAGGCCGAAAGAGAGATGAAACAGCATAGCAAAGCAAAGCAAAGTATCAATCCAAATAAGGTACTGTGCAGCCAAGACAGGGCTTTCTCTAATGAATAATGGAACAAATAGTGTAAGTGATTTGTATTATTTTCTATGGTTTTTGTTGCATGTTCTTTTCTGTGTCAATGTAATATTGCTTACACATGTTTATATCCCATTGGTTTTTTGTAGGAGCCAAAAGGCTATATCATTAATAAGTCTGCTGAGTGTTATTGTGGGTGTCAATGTGATTGTTTTGAGTTCCGTATTAACAGTCGTAAAAGGGAGTTGGGTCATGGTGTGTACTGTGATGGTAGTGGAGCAAATGCTGCATTTGGTATAATGTCGGGAAAATATCGGGAGTACAAAAAAACCTACCTAGAACTGGCAAACGTAACTTAGAGAATTTGACTTCAAGTTTGGAATGGTGTTGAATATTTGCTATTTGTTATGGTTGATCAACCATAACAAATAGCAAATATTCAACATCATCATCAAATTCCAAACTTGGAAGTCAAATTGTCTATGTTACGTTCACCAGTTCTAGGTTGGTTTTTTTGTACTACCCGATATTTCCCCAACATTATACCAAATGCAGCCTGTGCTCCACTACCACCACAATACACACCACAACCCAACTCCCTTTTACGACTGTTAATACGGAACTTAGAACAATCACATTGACACTCACAATAACACTCAGCAGACCTATTAATGATATATCATTTTGGCTCCTACAAAATAACCAATGGGATATAAACATGTGTAGGCAATATTACTTTGACACAGAAAAGAACATCCAACAAAAACCATAAAAAATAATACAAATCAATTCTGCCATTTTCTATGGTACATAAATAACATTGAAGTTGAAATCTTCCCGGTAATCCTTTTAAAAATAACCTCCCAAATTCAGCAACACGTTTTTAGTTGAAGCTTTCTCTTTTAAAAAATACGTTTTTAGTTGAAGCTTTCTCTTTTAAAAAATTCATCAAAGCATCTTCTGCTTCATTGTAATGGGCCCATGATGAAATAACTGGTGGATGAGCTCTAATGGTATTAAGTTTCTGCTCAGGGTCTAGTAGAACTGGAAAAAAAATATATGCATATTTAACGAGCATTGAGGCTCTAAACCAACAATTAAGGGAAAGAGTATACCATTGAGAACCATGTCCGGTAAAAGCACAGAAACAAGTGAAGTACCAATGCACTTAGACTAATAGTCAGACAAATCTACTGATTCAGCATTAGCAGAAATTAGACCAGGCATAACAGTAGCATGAAGATCAGGACAACTCCATATAGTTCCTAAAAGTAAGAACCAAAAAACAAACAAAAATAAGGGCCTGACTTCAAATACTAGAAAAAAAATATTGAAATCATGAGCAGTAAAAGGGATTTACGATTCTTTTGTTTGGGAAAGGGAAGTACTAATGCACTCGGACGAATTGTAATCGTCGGACAAATCATCAAGAAATTCATCGGCAGATTCATCGTTAGCAGAAATTAGACCAGGGATAACAGTAGCAGGAAGATCAGGACAACTCCATACAGTTCCTAAAACAAAGAACCAAAAAAAAAAAAAAGAAGAAGAAGGGCCTGACCTCAAATACTAGAAAAAAACTACTGAAATCATGAGCAGCAAAGGGGATTTATGATTCTTTTGTTTGAAAAGGGAAGTACCAATGCAATCGGACAAATTGTCAGACAAATCAACAAGAAATTCCTCGGCAGATTCAACAACAGATTCAGCATTAGCAGAAATTAGACAAGGGATAACAGTAGCATGAATATCAGGACAACTCCGTATAGTTCCTAAAATTAAGAACCAAACATAACTAAGGGCCTGACTTCAAATACTAGAAAAAAAATACTGAAATCATGAGCAGTAAAGGAGATTTATGATTCTTTTGGAAGTACCAATGCACAATCATCAAGAAATTCCTCGGCAGATTCAACAACAGATTCAGCATCAGCAGAAATTGAAATCATGAGTAGTAAAGGGGATTTGTAAGGACCAATGCACTCCGACGAAATTATTCGCAGAAATTAAACCAGGGAGAACAGTAGCAGGAAGATCAAGAAAACGCTGTACAATTTCTAAAAATAAAAACAAAGCCCAACATCAAATACAAGATTATCCACTGAAAAATTATGAGCAGTAAAGGCATTGACGAAATCAAAACGTGAAACAACAACTGTTAGTGATCGACCAATAAATTGAGGAAAGTACGAAGAGAATCAAGAAAAATAAATAAAAAAATGATAAAATCTCAACAAAATAGAAGTCTCAAGCAAAAAAAACCATAAATAAGTTAGAAAAATTACTAAATGTTTTACCAGAATGCATAGTTGAAGCAGACGGGGAAAAATTGTGGAGCGTTTTTAAAGAAATTTCTGACCTAGTTTTGTATTGAAAGGGGTAATGCAAAAAACATCAGAAGAATAGGGCGGCGGGAAATATGAAGGAAGTTTATGGCAGGTTAAAATGGGAAATCAAAGAACTGGGAAATGGGCCGCCAAAAGTAGAGAAATAACCTGTTGAAAACAGAATGTAGCCCATAAAAACCAATGATATTCAATTAAAATGTAAAATTTTTCAGAACAAATGATGAATTTTTATTTTTAATGGGATTGAATTAAAAATATTATGAACGGAATTGGGAAAAAATGGCCACAAACAGCATCAATAGCCACCTTACCATATTCAACAGAAATCCAATTGAACTGTTAACATGAAATTTGAAAAAAAAATGAATTTAATTTTTCTTCAAAAGTAAGAAAGGAAAAAAAAAAAAAGAGATTGAATCAAAGAAACTAAAACTGGTAAAATTTGAATGAAGCCGAAATTGATTGAAATTTGAGTATTGGGCCGGGCCAAAATAGCGTCGACAGTGACCATAACATATATCTGGTGTATAAAAAACAAATTCAAGTGAACTGTTAAGACAAAATTTCCAGAAGAATGAACAAATTTATATTTTTCATAAACATATAAAAAAACACCGAATAAACGAAATCATACCTAAGAAAAGGTGAAGGCGGTAAGACTGATAGAAAACCTTGAAGGGGCATGGCCCGGGTCGGGGTATAGGGCATAGATCCATGGATATCTGCATCAAAAATGGTGGGAGAGAAGCAAGGGAGGGGAGAGGAGGAAGGATAAGGTCGGGAAGGAGCGGCCGGCGTGAGGTGGTGGGAAGAAACGAGAATGGCGAGGGGTGGAGGATGGCTGAGATGGGGCAGACGAAGGAGGAAGAGCTAGGAAAGGGAGGGGAGAGGCTGCCACCGGCCCCCAGCCATAGCAAGAGGCCGGTGGCGAAGGGGTTGATGGCTAGGGTTTGGTTGAAAGAGGGACAGCTTTTTGAGAGAGAGTGAGAGAGAGCTTTTTATTTTGGAAAAGGATTCTCGAGCTCCTATCCTCGTCCCATCCTCTAGCACGTTACTTTTTATTTTATAATTTTCATAAAAAAATTAATATAAAATATTAACGTAATTTAATTATGTCTATTCAAATAAGAGATAATAAAATAGTAGATAGATTAGGAGAGTAAAGAATCTTGATCCTTTTATTTTAAGGAAAACTAATGAAAATGATTTAAAAACTTTGAGTTTTAACGATAATGACAAAATAAAGGTAAAATAAATAGTATCAAATTTGACTTTTTAGTATAAAAATGTGATTTTTTGTTAAAGTTAACAGTACGACGGTCTTTTCGTTAAAACCTATTTTATTTTATCTCCCGTGAAGGGGAATGGATAGTCGGTCGGTTAGGAAACTCTCGAGGAAAAAAATGGATTTAGCATTTAAATAAAAATTACACTAAATTAAAATTAAAATAAAAAATTACAGCAAAGGGAGAGTCCGGAGAGAGATTTTTGGGAAATTATACCAAATTTAGCTTTTCTTTTTATTTTAATTTAAAGTCCATCTACACTCTGTTTCTCTTAAAACAAATTGAGTAAACGAATTAAACTAATCCAACAGCTCCGCGTGTGCGGTAAAAATAAATTTGAGAGAAATTATGGCACGGCATTTCCTCCTTCTCCGTGTGGAATTCATTATGTTGCACAAATATGAGAATTTCTTATACTATCTATTAACACTATACAAAATGACATGAAAATAACGAGATTTTAATACATTATTGTTTGTGTTACATAAGTTTGAATTTTTAAAACTTTACAAACTCTCATGAAAAGTATTGATATTTTGCACAACCTTGAAATACAAGTCCCTTCATTTTACATATCTTTAACATTTAATATGAAACATAGGTTCAAGGCCGAATGGGTAGAGGAAGACTTTGGAAGAGACTCTAAGAAAAGACTTAGAGTACTTTGACCTAACGGAAGACATGGCACAGAACCGAATGCAATGGAGTTCTAGGATTCATATAGTCGACCCCACTTAGTGGGAAAATACTTTGTTGTTGTTGTTGCATACTAACGTTTTTCCATTAGGCTCTTATTTTGGAGTATGTAATATTTGAAAAACAAATGTGTTTTAATGTTTTGAAGAAAAGTAAGCTGATTACTATTGCAATTTTAAAAAATAAAATAAAGTTATATATTAAATACCGAAATCCTGTCAATGACTTTTATTTTCGAAGTTTCATTCATATATCATTCATATAAAAAAATTAGACAAATGAATAAGAGATTATTGAGACATAAAAACGTGACCAAAAAAATATATGAATTCATTTTTGTTCAAAAATGATTTGAGTTTGGCCATTGGAAATAGACGAACAAATATATGAATTCATTTTGTTAAAAAATGATTTGAGTTTGGCCTTTGGAAATATTAAATCGGTATTTGGTTTGGTTTTTCTTCAATAATTATAAATTGAACAAAAACCAAACCAAACTCAAAGTACATTTTATTTGATTCGTTTTGCCTTATTTGAAAATCGCTTAAAATATCAAAGAGATTAAAATCCCCTACTCATTTTAAACATTTGTTACTTTCCAACTTTAAATTAGAATGCTTTCGCTTTTAATTTAACCATATATTACAGGCATATTCTTAATTTAAGTGTGTTTCAAATTTATTTTAAATTAATTTTAATGTAAAAGCACTCAATAACACTGATCACATAGGCAAACTCCCTGACTAAGGTCCTTCACCAAATCACGAATCTATCATTTCAAAACAAAACCAGATGCAACCATTCATCACACTCGATAAAAAAAGAAGAGTTTTGCTCGAAAAAACCAGCTCTAATTTGCCTCAGGCACATTTGTGGCATTATACTCGAGAGGTGGTCAATCCTTTACGACTATTCCTTGACACTGGAAATAATCTTTCCGCAAGCCTGACTTGGCGTCATATCATGCATGGTAAATGATGTAGATATGATGGCCATTACATTTATGGATCATTGGGATAAGCTGAATGCTTAACACCAGTAAGTAGCACTTAATAAACTCAATAACAGCTAGGGGAAATTTTTTGGCTAATCATAACAGCCATGACGTATTGACGTTTATGGCTGATCATAACTCTTTCTTTATGTCGTTTTCAGTTTTCTGTGTTTTTAAGTTTATTGCCTTTTTAATCTATGCGTGTATGTTACAAAATGGTTATAAAACCCATGAAAAGAGGGAGGTTATAAAATCAACTCTTCAGTACTGTTGCTGCATCTTAGGATCATGTCTGTTAATTCATCTGTATCATTGTTTCATACCAGTGATTGTTTGGTGTTAGTGATAACACAATATGTTTCCCGACCAGTTGATTGACTCCTAGGATTGATCCTTTGAAACCAATGAAGGATCACTACAAGTTTTTACTTTTTTGCTGATTTATGGTTAGGGCTTGGCGAGGTTTTATTTCTAACTTTTGGGGTTGGTTTACTTCAAAAGATTTGGCTTGTGTGCAGATATGTTGCAGGAAATGGGAGAGATGATGGTAGAAATCCTTTCGACTGTGGTAAGACTTTATTTCTCTCTGCGCCGAGTTTTCCCTTTATTGTGGAATGATTTGATATCCGTGCGTACTTTGAGATTGTTCTTTTGAGTTTTGACACAAAATTATTTTGTTCATGCTGTGTTTGCTTTTGCACTTTTGGCCAATGATTTTGATTATGTAATCAGAGATTATGCCTTGGTCCAATTAATTTGATCTGTTTCTTGTAGAAACTGGGTTGCAAGAAAAAGTTGGAAAGGGAGCCTAGTTGGAAAATTGGGTTACCACAATCACCCCCTTAACAGCAGAGGTGTCTGCATTTAACGTTACTTTCGATCGGGATAAGGGAATTGGATGCCTGAGAGCATTCACAATTAGAAATGAGTATCATAACGAGTTCTACTCGAAGTCCACTTTGTTTGAATTCATGGGTCTACCCTGATAAGAAGTACAAAAAAAGACCGTGTTTCTTTGCTAGTAAAACAATTATGGGATGAAAGCATGTAGTTCTAACTTCAAATCCAGTTTAAGAATCACTGCAAAATTTCTCTGCAATGACATACTCATTTAGTTGTATCTCGTGCTAAAAGTACTGAAAACCGTCATTCCATTGCTCGCAAGTTCGCAGTAATGTGTGCAAAACTAACAGATTGATTTATGTATTTTGTGCGGACAGATCTGTTAGATAATAAACCGGGGCCACTAAAGAAATGTAGAGAAGAACTCGATAACTTAGGAGGAGATAATGAAATAAGAGCTCAGGGAATGGGACAGGGTCTATGTGTTGTACTTTTATGTACAAACGGAAGCGAATTATAACAAAGTACCAAATATCAAAGTCGTAGGCGAAAGCTAACAATCTCAAACTAACACAAGATTTAC
>JAOTRO020099975.1:0-13876 GCA_028566515.2 Pyracantha coccinea | reverse complement strand
CAATGTGCGGTCATCGTGCAATATGTAAAATTCTTTTGTAATCCAACATGAAATATTTTAGACGTATATCCAGCCTTATTAACCACTGTATCTTTCGATGAGGGATGTTATACAGTGGTACCTGGTATCCGAAGGATTTGCCACATCCACGTTGAACTAAAGATATAGCAGTTTAATAGATATTTTGCCGAGCAGGGGGTAACTTTTGATGTTATGTTGTTAAAAGATCTCCCATCTATATAATTTTTTTTGCAGGTGTGGAAGATTTCCACCCGTTGTCAAGACAGCAGTTCCTGTGGATGGGAGATTTGAGCACATCGTTCTTTCTTGTAATGCCACTTCTGACCACGCCATCATTTGGATAGAGAGAGAAGCCCAAAGGGCTCTAGATGTAAGTTTTTAGCTCAAGTCTCAAGTAGATCATAAAGCTTAAAAAATCGTTGCCCGGTGTCTGAACCTCTGCTCTTGTTTCCCCTCCCTTCAGTTATTATTGGAGAAAGATCAAATCATGGAGATTCCATCGAAGCAAAAAATGGAGCGGCAGGAGACGATAGCCAAAGAGCACTCGGAAGAGTACAAGGCTGCATTACAGAGGGCTGTCACATTGGCCGTGCCTCATGCATATTCACCATCTCCGTATGGAACTTTTGACGAGAAGGATGAGGAAGATCACTCGTCTGGATCGAGCGGGGAGTCTTCGGTTGGTTCGACCAAGAAAAGCAAGTCATTCACAGCGCGGTTTTTCCAGAGAAAAGAATGAACAGAAGGGAGTGATTGTTGTTGTTATTACTGTTGTTTGATAAGTAGTGATCGATCAGTACAGTATTTGTTTCAGTTACAAACATAGAGAAAAGAATAAATTTGCGACAAACTATAATTTCATTGATTCATTCTGTGCTTTTTTCTCGAGCCAAAAGTTGTGGTTTTCTGCGATGCCAAATTACATGAAAGGTTTAAATTTCGAGATTTAGGTAGTACAAAAATTAAATATATTCGTCTAATAACAATTAATGTAGTCATAGTTGAGAGTGTTTAAACAAAAATGCACTCACACGCATGAAAGCACTATATTTACAGCGAATAGCAAGCGAGAAACTAATCACAAAAGGTGTCAGTCATTGTGACGGTATTTCAAACCAGTCACGATGTGTAATTAAGTTGAGATACTGACAGGATGACATTGTCGTTATAGGAAAGGTGGAGTCTTGTTTAGTAAAATACTGACTGCTTCAAAGTGTTGTACATTTAACAGAAAAGAAAAAAAGAAAGGCTTTAGTGCAGCTGAAGCAAGTAATACCTCCCAGACTCTCAGGAGAGGAGGTTCAGCTTCAATGGCTTCCCTTGCCTCGATCGTTCTTCTTCTGGCTGCGACGTCTTCCTTCGCCAGCTCTTCTGCCGAAATGTAAGACTTCATCTCAACTTTCTTTTCACAAGCTCCATTTTGTTTCAGTAGCAGGAAGGAACTGAGGAGGAAGGAAACCAACCAAGAAACTGTCCTACATTTTGGCCACTCAGTTCGTTCTAACCGAATTGACCCGTCACGCGCTGTCCAGCTATCCTGGCAACCAAGGTCAGGTACATTGACGAATTTCTTATCGACGAATTTTGCAATGTTTCCAGTTCCGGGAATGTGTAAAGTTTGTTGCTTTGAGAATCCGACTTTGTCATCCTTCTTGCAATAGGGTGTTTTTATATAAAGGTTTTCTATCAGATGAGCAATGCGACCACCTTGTTTCTTTGGTATATCCCTCGCGTCTTCCTTTCGGACTTTCAGCATGTCAATCCGTTAAGGCTGCTTAGTAGTTCTAAAATTCGTGTTACGGGCTTAGGCACGCGGTGGAGAAGATAAAGCTGCGACCGAATATGATGAGTTAGGAAACACCACCACCATCAGGCTGCTTAAGGGCTTCGAAATTCCCTTGGAAATGGAGGTAGAACTTGGACTTTCCTTCCGAAAGGCATCTTCCCTCGCTGTTGTTGCTATGGCCTTCGGTTCCTGAACTGGCTGACTTGATCTACCATACACATGTAGTGCTTTTCTTTGTCATTCGGAGAGTAGCAGAGCTTTACAGTTTTCCCTTCTGGGAACGAGGAGGCTGCCAAGAACTTCAGTTACTTCGGTAACAAGTCCACATTGGAGCAAACCGAGCCTTTAATAGCAACAGTTGTTTTGTATCGTTTATTCATGGAGCTCGTTTGGATGTAATTTTAAAATAACTGAAACTGTTTCTCTTAAAAATGTTTTTGGAATCAATACTTGGTAAAAATGCAAGTAAATTCTAGAAAACTACTTAAAAGTGCTTACTAGGAGAAACACATAACTGGTGCTTCTGGCTGAAAGCATTTTAAGTGCTTTTGGAATCCAAAAACATTTTCTCTAAAAACGCTTTCAGTCATTTTAAAAACACATCCAAACGAGCTCATAGTTGTGGACAGTGGTTGAAAACTCTATCAACCGAGGAGCAAGGTCCGGTCTGATTGTGGAAGGAGCAGCAGCATGCTGAGACGGGAACGCGATTTTGGTTCTCTCCTCATCCGAATGCATCGCCGGACAAGGGCAGGCCACATACCAGATGTCCTGTACTTGAAGGGGAAATGTGGTGTGCCACAAAATCCCTTCACGCAAAAGCCATTGCCCGGGAGGAGATCCTTTGGAAGCTTAAGCTTTTTAAGCATGTTCGAAAGTGCTTGTAGGAAAAGCTAGCGATTTTAGATAATAAAAAACGGTTTGAACAAACGTTTGGTGGATAAAGTTAAAACTGCTTATCAACTAGGAAGTAGGTGCTACTTCTAGTCTAGAAAGTACTTTGGGAAGCACTTGACGTGCTTCTAATATAAGTGCTTTCAGCGGAAGTGCTTTCTAGACCAAAGCTTCAAGCAATCTAAAGATAATGAATTATTACAAAAAAAACCCAGATGGTAAATGTTCGGATTACCAGAAACACTCAAAATTCCAATATAAATTACAAAAAAAATTCGAACCCAAATTGATGAAGAACATGAAAAAGCAGTAGATTGATGATCTACTGTACGGATTCAGGAGATTGATTTGGTTTCTTCAAAGAACATGAAGATTTGAAGGCCTCGATCTGCGACTGGCACTTGACGTAGTCGCCTTTGTTCTCCTCCAAGCATTTCTTCAGGGCCTCGACGTCGCACGCCGACGTTATCTTCTTCCTCTCGCCGTACTGTGTTTCCACCGCCCTCGATTCCATCGTTTCCGACGACTTCGATCCGATCGGTTAAACTTGAATAATTTGTGAAACGAAAATGAAATTGCGTCGAAGAAAAAGGGCAATGCGAACTCAGTAAAACGCTGCGTTTGCTGTTTTCATTCTTTCGACTCCTTATATTTTACACCCCAAATTCTCCGGATCCTTCAAAATGGGCCTTGATGCTTCCTTTGGTTTTGGGCACGGCTCACCATCTTTTGGATCGGAGAAATTTTTCATTGCGACGGAAATACGAATTACACATTACGTGTTTTTATGTAATTAATTTTTTTTAAGTTATAAACTCTTTAAAATATATATCACACAATTTGTATAGTGACATGTGGTGTATCATTCCGTGTGCCAGTTACATTGAAAAATCTCTCTTCGGATTGCAACATGCACGCTCTTGGTCGAATCATTGTCAAAAATCAAGACGGGACGAATGGGAGCACGCGGTTGCCGAGACAGTTTGGGACGAGCCAAGAGAAATTGCGTATCGGATTTGTACGATCTTATTGTTGATAAGAGAACAAAAATACGAGATAGAGACAAAAGTTCAAATGGATCAACCTATAAAGATCGATGATGTTTTCCATATATAATAGTTTCGGTTCGGTTCGGAATTTCCGAACTATTGAATAGGTAATACCGAATTATGTACCGAATGGTTTCGGATCGGTTCGGTATGACGTCTTGGAAATTTCAAGAATATCGATTTGGAACTTTTTTAGTTTGGAATCGAAATTTTTTCGATTTGGTTTAGGATTTTGGGGAATTTCATCCGGCCCTAATTGTAGCCGATTCGTGAGATGCATGTGTTGTATTGTATCCAATTCGACCCGAAAGAGAAAATATGAATTCAGTTTTTTGAGTTTGCCCTTGGAGTGTTTTGGGCTGTCAATTAACATGTTTAGGTGGGTACTGGATTGTTCTGTGATGGCCCAATTAACGATTCGATTCGTATCCTTTTCAGGAGGGAGCGTGTAAGCGCGCCACGTCAGCAAAATTTGAATTCCCTCCCAAAATCCGTAACGGCTATTTTGCTGGCACTTACCAAAATTATACGAAAATCATAAATAAATAAAAAAACCAAAACCAAATCAAGGGATAATTCGTACTGTTCTCTCTCTCTCTCTCTCTCTCTCCATCTTCAGTTCTACGATGGCGTCGTCTTTGTGCGACACCAAGACCCCAACGCGCTCCAAACCATCTCGGAAGGTCCGATTTGTAGCGAAAGTCAGGGGATTTACGGACGCAGAGGCCGAGTTTTCGAAGGGGGACTCTTGGATCTCCGTGAAGAAACCCAATGGAGAGGATTCGGGGAGTGTCACTCTCTCTTTCAAAGAGCAGCAGCCTACAAGGTAACGTCGATTTCTGTATCGAATTCCTACTGATTCTTACTCTTTTGGGCTTTCTTACGAAATGAAAATTGTTAATTTTTGTGATGTGATTAAGTGTAAGGTCACAAGTTTTTTCCTTACTTTTGTGTTGTAGCCGTAAGGAAACGTATGAACTGGATTACTTCTACGACCAACACGAAGACAATGGCGTAATCTTTTCGCGAGAGGTGAAGCCTCTAATACCTGGAGTTCTTGGTGGTTGTAATGCCACTGTTGTTGCCTTGGGAGCAAGATGCAGTGGAAAGACTTGCTTAATTCAGGTGGGGTGTATGTCTACCTAATTTTTTCTCCCAAGTTTTAGTCTTTTAACTATTTTTTCTTTCGAAATAGCATGTATAGTGATGAGTTGAACCACTTGATTTTGAAGGGTTCTGCTGAGAAACCAGGTTTGGCAGCTCTAGCAATGGCTGAAATGTTTTTGGCCGCGGAGAAAGATGGAAATTCCGTTACTATATCATCTTACGAGGTCTATCAGGACCATGTGTATGATATCTTGGATCCAGAACGAAGACTAGTTTTGGTACAGGGTGATGCTCAAGGGAAAATTCGGCTTAAAGGACTTTCTCGGGTAAGTTATTTGTTGTTTGTTTTCAATCTAGATAGCAAGAGCGGCTTTCTACTGTGCATTCTTCATGAGTCATGACATATCTGTTCATAACTTTCCAGGTTCCCGTGAAATCGGTTTCAGAATTCTACAATTTATATGTAAGTGGGTGTGCTTCCTGTAAACCAGCACAAAAAGTAGCTACTGAACTTCCTCGTCGTGGCCACAAGGGCTTGATAATGCATGTATCATCTCCTAGTGAAAGCTCAGATGCCCTTCATGTGGGAAAGTTGAATTTTGTTGACTTGGCAGGTTGTATTTTTTAACCACAGGCCAAATATGTTTCAGCCTCTTTTTTTCTTCTCGTTTGTTTTTTGTTTGACAATGTTATATAGGAAATAACTTTACTCAATCTGCCTTTAATAGGTTATGAGGGAACCCGTAGGAAAAGTGTCGATGGCCTAAATCTTGTGGAGACTAGTAAAATTCACAAGTCAATATATGCCATGTTGAATGTTGTTCACGCTCTGAGCGCTTCTGGAAATCATGTACCTTACCGGGAAAGCAAACTCACACACTTATTGCAAGACTCCCTGAGTGGAGCAAATAGAGTTCTGATGGTCACTTGCTTGGTAAGAGTTGTTCGTTTGGTTGCAAGTTTTCTTTTTCTGGTTTATTGTTGTCTGGGAGCTTTGGTTGTCTTTGACCTTAATTCTTTCTTTTTCAATGTAGAAACCAACATTTTGTCAAGATTCCATTTACATGGTAAGCCTGGTGTCTCGCTCTTGTCAAAATAATAATGGGGCTGTCATGGAGTCTACAAAGAAAACTAAATGTTTGACAAGATCAGCGGCTGTTCCATCACGTAAGGGCCGTATACCGCGGACCATTGTGGCTACAACAAAGAAACAAACCATTTCGAGAGCGCCTCTTTCTGAAAAGAAGATCAATTGCAGTATGACACCCGCATTGAAAGGAAGGTATGTTATGAAGGTCTCCCTTTGTACACAAGTTAAAGCTGAATCATTTGTTCCCTTTCCAGTAATGACTGTAGTTTCTGAAATATGTGCTATTTTTTTTCTTTTTAAAGGAAGCTATTTGATGAAAAAAATCAATTGACCAAATCGAAGAAGGTACATTATCTCTTACTTTATGTTGAGTATTGTAGTCATATATCCTGGATGTTTTTTATTTAGTGAAAAGATGGAAAAAAAACACCACCTTATATGCTAGATTAAACACTTTTATGGGAAGGATTTTGCAAATTGATGTAATCAGATTCCGAATATGGTTTTTCAACCTGAGTTTACCTTATTAATTTTAATGCAGGGAAGTTCAATCTCAGATATCGCATTGACCTCAGAAACTTCTGTAGAAAAAGAGGTAAGGGTCTTTTATATTGTACTTTTGATTTTGTCTATATTTAAAATTTCAAGAAGTGAGAACACTTTTGGGGGAGAAATCTTGTATTCTTATTTAGGCATTGCATCGTATTTTTGCAGGAAATGTCCGTTTCAAGTGTTACGGAAGTAGCAGAACCTTCAGTGGTATGTAACTCATCCTTCACCGTACTCCTGTATTGTATAATTTGTGTTGCTATAGATAATCGTTTGGAATCTTCGATTGACGTCACTGATGGTCTATGCAGGAGAATACATTGTCAGATGCACTGAAGCCCCTGGAACTTACTTCCATGGGTGAAAAGGTAACGTAGAAGTCAAGAAAAATATATTAGGAGGATTTTGTTTTTATAAGATGTAAATGTTAAAGGTGTGATGGATGTCAACTGACATTTTGCAGGATAATTTATCATCAGATGCTCCAAAGCATGCAGAAAGCATTTTAATGGAAAAAAAGGTAATGGAAAGTTTCAACACAAAAGCATCATGAGTTGGAATTTTGGAGTACCTTCTTAATGGAAGTTTCATATTGTTTCCAGGATGTTTCTTTTAATTCTGATGCTCATACTGAGAAACATACTCCGGGTGTCAATAGCCGAAATGACTTCTCTTTACTTGAAGAAGGTTGGTTTCTTATGGTTTGAATCAGCAAACCTCATCTGCAAGACATTGGATGCAAATTGACCTAACAAATCCTAATTTGGTCTTTCAATTGACAGCTCATCATGTGGAAAAGGAAGGCAAGAACTCAGATGTCAATGATGAAAAATCGCCGCCAATAAGTTCAAGATTACAAGAATTATCAAACAATCTGAAAACCCTTCTTTCTGCAACTCCTGTGTGCAAAAAGATATCAGATGCATCAAAAACCGACTGTTCTGCAACTCCCTTATGCATAACGATGCGAGAGGAGAATGATGCTTCATCCAACAATGTAGAACCGAAAACTCCAGCTAATCAGGGTATGAAAGACAATAGATGTGAGGTTACAAATGTCAACAGCCCTTGGGAAGCGCTTAGCGTGCGTAATTGTGAAGTGAAGGTATGATCTATACCTTATCTTCATTCTGTTCATGTCTTCAATTTCGTTCCAAGTTCTGATGTTATATCGTCATTGCAGCATTCTCTTGTTCAAGAATATCTCGGCTTCTTAAATACAGCTAGCAAGTAAGTATATATGCTTTTCGATCAGTAGCTAGCAAGTAAGTACAGATCCTTACTCTACAAGCCTAACCTTTTCTTCATTTTTTCTACTTACAGGGAAGAATTAAAAAGATTAAAGGTGAGGATCGGTTCCTCTTTTTTATTATCATCGCTGTTCTCTAGCGTTTTTCCTTTTCAACTTATTTGAAATTTTACATTTAGGGGATTGGTGAGAAACGAGCAACCTACATCATGGAACTGCGCGATGAATCTCCGAAGCCCTTCAAGAATGTAAGTATTCTCAAATCCCACATCAGAGATTTTAAAGGAAAACAAAACTAGTAGGGGATGTAGTTATATAATGCTTTTAAGTTGGTTTCTAATCTGATGTTGTTTTCTTTGTTTTCAGCTTGATGATTTAGAAGAGATCGGACTTTCGGCTAAGCAGGTATATCTTGTCGATTTTGAGACTTGTATGGATAATTTGCTTAACATATGGAAGTATCGATGTGTTCGATTTGACGCTGGAATTTGTGTTTTGTTGCACAGATTAAGGGATTGATGAAGAAGGAATATGGAGGGCTATTCAATTAGCGAATCTAAAATTCGGAGACATCGGAGAATTTCTCTCCTCCTTGTAATTTATTTCTGTTTGGTCAGTTCTGTATCGCAAGAACAGATATTGTTTGGTCAGTTCTGGCTGGCATTGGCAAAGTATCATATTGCCTTAAACCTTCATGTAATTCGTTTATCGTGTAATACTTTGTACTCTGTTTTCTTGATTCCGCAATGACATTTCTGAGCGACGAAAACAAAGGAAACACTGCACATTGCAATCGTACTCGAGCAATTGTTTCTTTACATCTAAAAAATAAACGAAGAAACAAATTCAAACAAATACAACTGAACTGATCCGAAAAGTAACTGATTTATCACCCGCTATAGTGAAGCAAGGCTTGCATTTCTGGTAGGAATCGTTTTACAGGCTTAATACTGTTTTGTGCATTGTTAGAAGCTTTCAGGAGTCGCCATGGCCAACATATGTGTCTCACCCTTCGGTTATTGCGCTCTCTGCTCTCTGCTTCTTCTACTTGTTTCGTTAGTTCTTCTATACGTGCCCGTAGTCCTGATGCCCTGCTATCAGCCAGCTGCAGGGACCTCTCTGCTGCTGCCTGCGCAGCCATAGCGGTCGCTGCAAGTTCTTCTTTCATCTTCAGTTTGCCATTTGATATGTCCAGAGCCGCCTTTGTCTTCTCCAATTCTTGCTTCAGAATGGCGATCTAATGAAATAGCATACCAAAGTGTGAGAGACTAAATTCATGAACACCATATAAGGAAATAAAGCGTAGAACTAAATCCTAGTAAACACGCTGTAGCAATTAGTAACGGGGAATAGAAATTTACCACTTTCTCACGTTCTCCTATCTCAGTTTTCCCGGCTTCTACTTCTAGCTCACAAGCTTCTCTCCATCTAGCAACCTCTGCTTCACTTTCCTTTATTTCCATCATGAGTTCTTCAACCTTACAACCATAAAATGACAGAAACAAGTCAGCAAGAAGGTGAGTACGCTTTAGGACCGCAAAGCAAACAAACAACGGATTTTTGTTATAGTCCATTACATTTTGAGTTAACACTCTCTCTCTATTTTCTAACTCCTTGATGTACTGCGTGTTTTCCGAGATTTGTTGAGCTTGTTTTTCCGCGAGACTCTGTAAGCGCTCAGTGTCTGACCTGGCATAGAATTGATAATAAGAACTAAGAACTGCATCATTTACATCATTTCGAAATCCAAATTCAGGTAAATAACACCGAAGCAAGACTTATATCTTCGATAGCTGACCTACCTCACAATGAAAATACAAATGCAAATTCAAAATTCAATGACGAACTACCTAGATTCATCCAGAGATCTTCTCAACTGAGTGATCTCAAGCCGCAGGTTCTTCATGATCTTCTCTACAGTCGAGGCCTGATACGAATAATCAAACAGGAGAATACCAACGAGAAATCATAAATTAGCTCAAGCAATCCATAACCGAAACAACGAAAAATTGAACTCACCAGACTGATAACCCCCTCTTCACAGTCACTGCCATCCGATTTACTTCCTGCAGTAGACGCTGCACCGTCCAGCTTATCCCCAGAACTCTCCGGCGACTGCTCATTGCCCCCACTTCCCATTATAAACCCAAACCCAACTCTCTGTAAAATAGGCACCCGCTTCTGCTCGCTTCCTTTCAACCTCTTCACCACGGCCTCCTTCTCCGCCAGAGCAACTCTAAGCAGGCTGCTGATATCTCTGTTCTCCTCCGTCAGACTCACCACGCTATTCTCCAACTCCTTCTTCTCCTTCTTCCTCAGCTCTTTGTACCCACTCACCTGCGCCTCCGCCGAAGCTGTCAGCCGCGCAACCGCCGCAATCTCCTCATAAACCGCCCTCCACTCTGGGTCGGATTCCGATTCCGCACCGGTCCCCTCAGCTTCTTCAGTTCCATTCCCTACCTTTTCGTCGCCGACGCAGTCGATTATTCCGATTATGCCCTCCTTTATCGATCGGAGCGTATCCAAGCACTTAAGCAAAAACCCATCTCTCTCTTTTCTCTCAAGCTCCAATCTTTCAATCGTCTCCCGACAAACCCGCACCTCGTTTTCAATCACCTCCTTCAATTTCAGCTCCTCCTCCAATTTCGAGTCAAACCCATCTTCCTTTTCTCTCAGACAACCTTCGAGCTTCTGAATTTCGTCGCGAAGCGACTCTCTCTCGCCGGAAATTTCTCCGACGTCTCTAGTGAGCTCGGCGTTGCCAGCCAGGGCGTCGTCTCTCTGCTGCCGGATGAGAATACAGTCTTCCTCCATCGCCGCCGACTTCGACAGCAGGGCCTGGTGCGAGTGGCGGAGGGACTCGAGCTCGGCGAGAAGACCATCACCGGATTCGGAGGTTTCTGGGTTGTTCGGCCGATCTGGGCCGTTGACCTGGGTTTCTGGGAGTGTTTCTGTAGGGTTTTCCATGGTCCATAGAGCAGACGATGGCTATAGATCGTCATGAAGTGCGTGACTGAGAGGGTTAAAGTTTCAGACCTACCAGTCAAAGAAGTGTAGACGGAGAAGGAGAGAAGCAAGTTTGTGCGAGTTTGCGTTTTGGCGCGGGACACTTTCGATGGGCCAGAGAGTTTTGGGCTTTTCTCTGAAACTGGGCTGTTGCAATTGGGCTTTCTGTTGGGTTCACTTTTTTGCCCATGTGTTGGTCCGGATGAGCGCTACTTCCGTTGAATCGGACTAAGACGAATTGTAATGAGTTTATATGCACCAAGGGAAACGACACTTTCTAAAAACCAGTTTAAAAGTTAATCATTTTTTTAAAATAATAAGACGTAAAATAGGGGGTTGAACGCCCCCAAATGACCCCTAGCAAGCCTTAACTTAATAAAAGGACATTAAACCTGAATATTATAGGGGCTCCTTTATAAGTACTTTTAAAATAATTGAAAGCGTTTTTAGAAAAAATATTTTTGGCAAGTGCTTTCTACAAAAATCACCAGTTATGTGCTTCTTCTAGATGAAGCCCTGTAAGTGTTTTTCTATAATTTACTTAGATTTTTACTAAGAATTGATTCTAAATACATTTTTACCAACAATGCTTTCAACTATTTTAAGAGCACTTGCAAACGAATTTTGCTGCCTAAAATCTTTGATGTGTTGTTGCAGGTTGGACTTGGAGTCCTTATAAGGTGTGTAATTTTTCATACCTGTTTTTTGTATTATAATCAGGAGATGTTGAGTGCTTGATGTTATTGGCCCTTGCCTAATCCGTATTAACGTGCTAATCAAACGCTTGTATGACGTAGTTAAGGGAAGTCTTTTTCTTCCCTCGTAGTCGTACTTGCATGGACAAGAAGAACGTCCGAAAGGAAAAGGGATGTGATATCTACACATTTATTTTTACTTCTTTCATGCTTTTTAAATTTACATCCGTTGGATTGGATGAATTAATAAAAATAAAAAAATATCAATTAACAAGATATATGTAAAAAGTAAAAAAGAATATGTGAATAGTATACCCCAAGAAATAAAAAGATCGTAATTGCCATGCAATTGCAGTCTAATTTAATTTTATTAAATTATCTCGTTGGTATGACTTTTTTCTACTATTTGTCAATTAATCTAGAGAAAGATTAACATATTCCTACTTAATTTGCCCTTTTTATGTTCTGACGTGCAAAAAATGCCCAAGTTTGCAGGAATTCAACTACTACTTTATAGTAAATAGATATTTGTTTTAATTATGGACTTTGATTTTCTTTTGATATATTTAATCAGATGAAGCGACAAAAAAATGTGCAAATGAAAAAAGATGCGCGTGCGCGCGCACACATATATAGGGTAAATTACCAATTTAGTCCCTAAATGATTACCTTAGTGAAAATTAGGTTTCTAAACTTTTTTTTTTTTATAGAAAAATTAGCCTCTGAATTATAAAAATATGTCAATTACATCCTTAATGTTATATTCGAAGTTACCATATTCAATTTTCTGTCAATTTAAGTTATGTTACTTGCATGTGATATACATTGGAAGATAGATTGGTAGTTTTTCATAAAGGAATAGTGTATGGAGTTAATTTTGGAGGATAAATTGATAGTTTTTCATAAAGAAATAGTGTAAGTTAACTTTTGAGGATAAATTAGACATTAAATTCGCAACCTATATAAAATGTTAAGGGCTTATAGTCAAGAAAATGATGGTATTACACTCTAAAGTGTGTCAAGTGACTTAAGTTGACGAAAAATTAGATAAAATAGCTTTGAATATAATAGTAGGGATGAAATTAGCAATTTCTAATGAATTTAGAGACTTATTTTACCAAAAAAATAATTCATGGACTTAATTTTCACTGAGGTGATGGTTCATGGATTAAATCGGCACTTCACCCTATATTTAATGGCCTTTCAATTACTCCCCTAGTTTTTCAGGAAACGATATGTAGATAGAAAAATCTTCCTCAATTAAGTTGCCATGAACGAATTTCTGAGTTAAAACGGAAACGGAAACAAATTAAACATTACAATTCTTAACTATCTTTTGAAGCTTCAGCTAGAAATAATAAAATTTAATTTGTGTTATATATTAACGTGGAAATAATGAATGTCCGAAATCAAAAAAATCTCTATAATTTAGACCAATCTACATCCTATATCGATCGAGGATCAGAAATACGATCGGCTTAATTTAATTTCTCTCCAAAGAAAAGAGAAGTAAAAGATAAAGGGGATAAAAAGAAATATACAGATTGTGCATGCTTACGTCTAATGAGAGTAATATTCTTTGATTACTAGCTTCATATATGAAAATTGTTTTATTTAATGATATTTGCATGCCTGACATATGGCTTCTGAATTTGCATGCCATGTTGTATTTCTCTCTGGTTTTCGTAAGTCAGCTTTTTTTAGATGACTTTTTAGTTTGAAGTACCTCCAAATCACTCTCATGATATTTAATTTGATTTTTTTTTTAACAAAAAATATTATCTATATTAAAGGAGGAGGGGTGGACTTAGCTTCTTAGCTAGCAATAATGTAGTTCAAATTCGTCTTTGGCGAGAATCGAACCTAAGACCTTTAACATACAAGTAAAGAGAAATATCACTAGATGGTAGTACTATGTGACAAAAATTTCCTTTCTAATAATCAATAAAATTGCTATCGTTTTGTTTAAAAAAATTAACATAAATAACAATTTGTGTCCTTTATGTTAGAACATAAAGAATACCTGGTATGGATACTGACTTTGAGTACATATACATGGTTGATACTGTCATGTATTTTCCAAATATCAAATCGTTAATATGTTGTGGGCTGAGTATTGAGCTCAAAAAGGAAAAGTTAAGCCTCATAAACATAATATAGTATTGTTTATGTCATGTTACAAGTTCATGTGTTAGAAAATGAGTTGTTAAAGTAAGTGGTGAACTGTCTTAGTGATTATGGTCTCTTTCTTTAACTCACTACACCTTAACTTCAAATTCTCTCACTCTTTAAAATAAATTAGTGCAGAATATCATTTGTAATAAAAAATAATAGACAATAAAAATGAATTAATAACACCATATTTTGATGTAACAATTGCACTCGTCACTTTTTCCTTGCCACTTGTTGCAAATTTAGAAAGATTACGAA
>JAOTRO020099870.1:0-13879 GCA_028566515.2 Pyracantha coccinea | reverse complement strand
TTTGTGAAAAAGCTTTAAAAAGAATTTGTACGGTTTGTCAATTTTTTTTTTGGAAATGTCAAAAAGATATTCGTGTAGTTAATAAATAAATAAATAAATAAATAAACTGAGAGCCTTTCTTCCTCTTCTTCCCCATCCCTCAATTATTTTTTTCTCTTGAAGCCCAAACTACACCTCATCGCCCAATTCTTTTCAGCCATCCCCAAACTCTTTTCAGCCTCCCCTTCTTATGATTCTTCCTTTCTTCTAGTTCTCTTCTTATTCTTCTTCCCTATCTGCTAATTGTGTTTTCTTTCTTGTGAAGATAGCACCGCACCCCATTCCCCAATTATTTTCGGCTTCCCTATCTCTTTTCTCCATCTTCTTCTTCTTCCATTCTGATTTTTCTTCTCTTTTGATATTGGTCACTACCCACAGAAACAGAGAAAAGCAGAGAAAGAGGTGGAAGAGAGATGAGATAAGGGTATTTTGGGTAAAAAAAGGATTCCAGATAGAGGCTTTCTCCCAGAATTTAAATCCCACCTATTGTTCAAGAGACTGATTTCGGCTAATATTGGGAGTCTGATTCCCCATATTAGATGGGTCCCACATACATTTAATTCGCTCAAGTCTTGGTAAACACTTGAATAACCTAGAAGGAGTGCAATTCCCATTCCTCTTCTCCTACTCCCCTTACATAAACATGCCATAAGTCTGTACTTTGTTGTCGGTTACCCTTACTTGCACTTTGATTCCTCTACAACCATGTTTCAATGGATGTCCATAGTTAGTTGTTTTTCTTTTATCCCTGGACGACCGTGTTTCAATGTGAAATATGATGTTAATGCTTTAAAATCAAATCCAGCAACAACTGCAACTGTAAAGCATTTCTTTACCTCTCCCAGACGATGTCGCACCATACCTTGACTACTCCATTCTTCCTTCCTTACTCCTTCAGTCTTTATAAACCTTCGTTAAAACCAGCGCCATGGTGCAGACACTGCTAGGCCTTGAAACCCCACGACTGCAGCTACCAAGCTCAAGGTCGAAGATGTAATTTTGCCCAGGTGGACGCCTCGGAGAAGAACAAAGTGTCGCAGGAGTACAACATCGAGAGCATGATAAGAAAGAAGTTAGTTTGAAGCGAAGCTGGAAAGAAATCCTAGGGTTGGAGATGAGATTCTTCATAGCCTTCGTTATGCATAAATTGGCTCTCAAATCCTGTAAAATCCATTACTTAATGGAATCCTTCAAAATCTATAACATTTCAAATACCTACATATTTGTACATTAGATTTTAAGTCTTACTTTGACTACACCATGATTTTAAAGTCCTATAAAATCCTAATTGACTACAAGCTGATTTTAAAGTCTTTTAAAATCCTTTCAAATCTTAATTTCACTACACCCCCTTAATCTTTATTTCTCTCATTTGCACAGACGAAGAAAGAAAAATCTTGCTTTTCTCTCTCCCATTTCCCAGGCATAGCTGACATACTTTGTCATAGTGAAAGATGAAGAATCAACTTTCCAATCCCATCTTCAATTCATGGGTTTTCACCAAGAGTATGAATTGGGTATCGGTGGCTTTTCATTTTATTAATTTCGATGGAGATGAATCATTTCCAAAGTTAGTAGAAGTCCAACAGTAAGATGAAATTCCTGCCGCAAATCAAATGGAGAGTCAAAGAAGTTAATTCGGAGGATATGGCTACAGTGAGTAAACCCAAGAGGCACAAGAGTATGCAGTTCTTGATTGAAAAATCAATGAAGGTCTTTGTGATAAGGAGGCCCAAGGATGCCAAAACAAATGGAGACTTGCCCAAAGCCTAGCCAATGGGCCTGAAGCAAATTGAAGCCATTTTAGCTAAAGCATAGGCCACATGCCTATTATTGAAGTGATGGTTGACATAGACCAACTCACCACCAGCCCAAAAAACACTTTCTAATGGCATGAAGGTGTAAATACAAGATGACTCACTACCCCTGAAACCCCTCGGCCAAGAACAAAGCCAAATAGTTAGGCTAATATGTCTGTAAAAGGAAAAAGAGACAATAGAGACAAGAGCATTCAAGCAACCAATCAAAAGACATACAAACTCTGCTCTCAAGCCAGTTCATACCCAGAAAGTTGAAACTTGTCCAAATTCAGTCTTTTTGTCTAGTGTAAAATCTCTACTACCTTCCTTTAGCATTGTAGTATCGATTTCCTTATGTAAAACCTGTTTACCATCATCCCTTTTAGCTTACAACCTTGCCCGCCAAGGTGAAATCTTGCCCGAGTGTCTTTGTTTGTACTTTTATTTAGTAGATCTGTCGCTTAATGTATTTTCAGCATGTATTCAAGTTATTTCCAACTATTTTCTACCTAAGAGTCCCATTTGCATTTGAATCTGGTTAACTTAATAAACTTGTTTTAATTAAAGAACAAGCTGTGTTCGAGGAAATGGTTAAAAGGGCCATGAACTCCCTTCATTTTGGATATAAAAGATTATGAACTAAAAGTCCTTGTTTACACGGCAAGAAAAAAAAATTAATGCAAACTTAACCCATCTGTGACAATCCTTTGATAACAAGAAGTTTAAGTAACTTGAGGCGCAAGTAATTAACTTAAATCACACCTCTCTAACAATCTGTTATACCAAGATAACAGTGGCACGCTCAAATCTTTGTTAGTTTTGATTGCGAGCCTCAAGGCCTGCACCAAAGGCCCTACAAAAGTACCTTTTCAGACTAACTACTAACTTATCTTGCAGCACACCAAGAAGCAAGAGCCTACCCTGTACCAACAAAATGCCACATCCCTGGGGAGTTGTGTGAAGGAAATCTTGCTCAAACATAGTTTTGGCACGCCCAGTGGGACCGCACAAGTATTCTTGTATGCCAAGAAGAAGGAATGAGTGAGCTTTCAGGTGGAGAACAGAGTTTGGACAAACCCATTATTCGACAGAAGCAAGTATGACAGACCACCCAGAAGATCTGCCCTGCCTACGCAAGCCGGCGATTTTGGAATGCCTAACTTCTTCTGAGAAGTCGGGCAGAAAAGTTACTAATGAAAACTTACAAACTACTATGGTACAAGTTTTGATAAGTATGGAGAATATCACTCTAGAGACCAGATGAGAAGTAACCAGACTTTATTCCTTAACAGGAACCCTGCAGAGAAAGCTAGAGTTGGAGTACTCCACACCAAGAGACGGTTATGTCAAGAAGGTGATTAGAGAAGCAAGCCTGGACAAATGACCAGTAATTCATCTGTTTCCCTTACTCGAGGAAAAGAAGGATAAGAGGAAGAAGAATGAGGAAGTTGAGGCCAGTCGACTAGAGGAAGAAGAAATGTAGGAAACAAGTTTTCCGGATCCTCTACTATTCTTACTAGATAGTAGGGGGCTGATTAAGCTAGAAGGAAGGAATTTTGGAATGACTCAGCAAGTTGGAGAGTTCAGTGGAAAAGGTGTGAATGACAACAATGTTGGAGTAGGAATTGAGTTGTGTGCAGCAGAGATGACCACTCCCTTCAAGCCTTTGATGGTGAAGGGATTGGTCCAGCCTGTCAAGGATCAGAAGGTCGTTATGAATGATGGAGGTTTTGTGTCTATAAAGCCCCCGAAGTACCAGACTTATTCATTTGATTTGACCATGGCTGTAGGCATCTATGAAGAGTTAGTGAGGGCCAGGGTAATCTTGCCCTACAACACCAAAAAAATGCCCAAACCAGAAAAGCTGAGTCTAGAGGTCTTTCTGAGGTATTCAGGAACTATAAGGCCTCTAAAGAAGTTAAGGACAAAGAAGCCAAGATGTCAAGATGGATAGAAGTGAAACTTCCCCAGCCAAATTATCACGGCAGTGCAAGGCAAGGATGGAGAGAAAGAACCATGAACCTAGTGCCCCCAGTTACTAAGAAAGATTCAGCCTGACTCGGCCGAAAATGGTATATGGTTGGGAAGAATTGAATACCTGTTAAAGAGATGGGGGCATCTATGATCAAAAGAGTCCAACGACAGCATAAGGCTTACATGAACTCAATGAAAGTCCCCACCATTTTAGAAGCTTTTGGGAATGTTAAGTTTGAGGAAGCCACACAAGGTGGAAGAAGACAACTCCAATGGAGGAGCAAAAAATAGATAGAAAGAGCTAATAGTAAAATGGAGGGTGAAGGAGATCATGTACCTTAGAATCCCCACCAAGAAAGTACAGAGTCTTGGGAAAAGCTTAGGAGAGTATAGTGATGATGCCTACACCAGGCTGGAGACAAGAACCTCTCTGTTTTGGGACCATTTCCCCTGAGAGAGGGATACCTTCACCTATACTGGAAGGTGCACCCAGTGAAACCCCAAAGCAGTTGCTTAACTTTGATATAATAGTAGAAGATGAGGTGCCCGAGTTGATTTTAACCAAGGATGCTTAGGCTTGGATGGACGAGTTTGTGTATCAGATTGGAGGAAAGAAAGAAGAGGTACCTGGACCCAGCAACTTCCAAGTAAACATGACTTATGTTTTATCTGCCATGTTTTACGCCAAACCAGATCAGCTAGCCACAATTAAAGGTGATTATCTGGTACCAAAACCAATGATGGCACTTATTAACATTGAAGAAGCTGGGAAAGAAGGATCAAGCGTGGTAGACTTACCCGAACCTACGCGAAATGAGCCTGAAAGGGTATATTCTAACAGAGTGATGTTCAGCAACCTAAGTCTGGTCCTAGCCAACCATCTCAAGCCCATATACGTGACTATTCATTTGGAGGGAGTTCCCTTCAATAGGGTGTTAATAAATGGTGGAACGGCAGGAAATAGGGTGTTAATAGATGGTGGAGCATCGAATAGTCTCTCACTAAGGAGGAAAAGGATAAGCCTCACATTGTTCCAGCACATCAACACCAATAATGTCAAAACATGTGAGAAACGACCAAGTGATTGCAATTAGGTCCTTAATCAAGAGACTGCTGGTGTATGGGAGAGAGAGAAAATAAGTGAAATAGCTTAGTCAATAAGGAAATAGAGTGGTAAAAAGAGGCTTCAAACACCAAGAACATAGAGGAGGAAGAGTTTTTGGGAAAAAAAATAGAGGCGGCCATTCACATGGATGACGTATATATGACTTAGACTGGATAGATGATGTGCCCGATGGTCCAAAATTAGCTGAATACAACTCAGTGGCATGTTGGAAACTGGTGATCGGGCAAAGGTAGTGGACCTTCTGCATGAGTTCAAGGATTGTTTTGCGTGACATTACATAAAGATGCCTGGATTGGACCCTAGTTTAGTAAAGCACAAAATGCCTATCAAGGAAGGGTACAAACTTGTGAAGCAAGCACCAAGAATAATGTCGAAGGAAATAGAAGATAAGATCAAAGAAGAGATCTATAGGTTGGTGAAGGCTGGATTTATTAGGCCTGCAAAGTATGTTAATGGTTAGCCAACATTGTACCTGTATTAAAATATGTAACTAATGTCATCCGATGTTGTGTCGACTATAGAAACATTAATGAAGCCACGCCTAAAGATGAATACCCCATACCTATGGCTGATCTATCCATAGATGCAGTTGCAAAACATAAAGTTCTATCTTTCATGGATGGGAATGCTGGTTATAATCAAATAAAAATGGTTAAAGAAGATATGCATAAGACAATCTTTAGGAGCCAGGACATGTAAGAGCATATGAATATGTAGTCATGACATTCAGGCTTAAAAATGCTGGTGCAACCCATCAGAAAGCAATGAATGCCATTTTTCATGATTTAATCGAGCATAGCATGAAGGTATACATTGTGACATTGTGGTGAAATCCAAAACTGAATAGCAACATTTAGAAGACCTCGGACAAGCTTTAGTAAGAATGACGACACATAAGTTGAAAATAAATCCTAAGAAATGTGCTTTTGAAGTTAGATTGGGCAACATTTTAGGATTCCTTGTTCATCAAATAGGAGTGGAGGTAGACAAAAACAAAGCTCGGACTATAATGGAATCATCATCTCCCACCAACAAAGTGCAGTTGCAAAGGTTACTATGGAAGATTAACTTCTTAAGAAGATTTATAGCTAATCAGGCAGGCAAAATCCAGCCATTGACTTCTTTACTAAGACTGAAGAATCAAGAAAAGTTTGAATTGGGCCCACAACACCAAGAAGCTTTTGACAAAGTAAAAGCTTACCTAGCCTCTGCACCAATGTTCATGCCCCCTCAGAGAGGGAAACTTTTGAAGATCTATATTTCTACTTCTGAAAAGTCAATATGAAGCTTGTTGGCTCAGAACAATGAAGGGGTGGAAGGAGCAAGCAATATATTACCTCAATAGAATCCTTACCGAGGTATAAACAAGATATACCCCAATTAAGAAGCTATGTTTGTCTCTGTACTTCATTGCTTGAAAGTTATGGCATTGCATGTTGCCATGCCACATACATATCATTGCCAAGAATGATGTGATCAAGTACATGTTGTCTAAACTAATGCTAACTGGAAGAATTGGGAAGTGGATTCTAGCACTGTCAGAGTTCAGTTTTCAATATGTGCCTCAGAGAGCAATAAAGAGGCAATCAATTATAGACTTTTTGACTGAGCACCAAGAATCCCAGGATGAACATGTCAACATCCCAAGAACTTTGGAAGTGGCCAATCTTTGGATCCCACCAAGTAAAGATCGCTCATGCAAAAAGGAATGGATCCAGCAAGAAGTAAGAAGAATAACTAGCCTTAGGATCACTCTTTGGAGGTTGTATTTTGATGGATCTTGTACTCAATATGCTTGCTGGAGTTGGGCTATCATCATTGATCCCAAGGGAGTTCAACATTGCTACTCATTCCTTCTAGATTATCGAGATATTACCAACAATTAGGCAGAGTACGAGGCATTACTAATTGGCTTGGAAATTCTGATAGAGTTGGGGGCAATTGAAGTTGAGTTGTTTGGTGATTCAGAATTGGTGATTAATCAACTGAATGGAGATTATAAGTGTAGACGCATAACAATTTCTGGTTATTATTTGGCAGCTACTCAATTGTTGAGTTATTGGGGTACTAAAGTTTCAGTCAATCATATTCCCAGATAAGCAAATTTAATTGCTAATAAGATGACACCGTTGGCTTCTGGAGCACAAATCCAAGAAAGAAGGTTCGAGGTGGATGTGGAGGTACAAATAAGAAATCTCTCTTCTATCTTTGAGATATGGTTCATCTTAGATGTGATAACCAAGGAACCTGAGATATAAGACTGGGAAACACCAATCATCCAGTACTTGAAAGGCCTTTTTTCTCCTATAAGTAAGAAGATTGAGCAGCAAATAACTAAGTTTGTCATGTGGGACAAAACTTTGTTAAGAAAGACTCTAGATGGACTTCTAATGAAATGCTAAGGCTTGGAAGAGTCAATAAGGGTAATGGCTGAAGTACATGAAGTTATTTGTGGAGCACATCAAGCTGGAACCAAGATGAGGTGGTTATTAAGAAAGTATGGCTACTTTTGGCCCGACAAAGAAAGAGATTGTAAGGCTTATGCCAAAGGTTGTGAAGAATGTCAAAGGCATGAACCCCTCCAACACATACCGTCAGTACCCTTGAATCCAGTAGTGAAGCCTTGGCCTTTCAGATGATGGGAAATGGCCTTCATCAGGAAAATTTATCCAACTTCTAGCAAAGTACACACCTTCATAATCGTGGCAACTGACTACTTTACCAAATGGGTAAAAACTTCAGTTGTGAAGACTATTACTTCAGTTGCTGTGAAGAAATTCATTGAAACCAAGATCTTACACAAATAAGGAGTGCCCGAGATGATTGTTACAGATTGAATGCCATCTTTTATCTTGAAAGAAGTAGAGGTGCAAACAAGTTCAAAATAAAGATGATCCAGTCTAGCCTTTACTATCCCCAATCAAATGGTCAGGCAGAAACTAGTAACAAGATCTTGGTGAATATTATTAAGAGAATGATAGCATATAGTCCAGAGAAATGGCATGAGAAGTTGGGAGATACTCTTTGGGCTTAGAGAACCTCAAAGAGAGCAGGAATTGGGACGACCTTTTATGCCTTAACCTTCGGGCAAAATGCTTTACTCCTTATGGAAATCAATGTAAGTTTTGTAAGGCTTCAAAAATAGTTCGGTCTACATAGTGAGGAATTTATTCAGGCCATATGTCAAGGGATTGAAGATTTGAACGTAGCCTGAATTGAAGCCTTGAACAAAATCCAAGAAGGAAAGGGGGCTGGTGCCCGAGCATACAACAAGAAAGTGAAGTTAAAAACCTTCAAGGAAGGAGAGTTAGTATGGAAGGTAGGTTTACCCTTGGGAGCTCAAAGTTGCGCTAATATCTTTTTGGTTTAACTTTATACCACACTCTTTACTGGAAAGACTTTGATCTTCCAGATAAGGGATCAAGCATGTAAAGGGTAAGCTGGGCCACCTGCGCGCTGGGCCTTAATTTCATCGCTACGGTCAAACGGCTAAGTAGAAACATCTAAATTTTTGAAACAATCATCTTGAAAGGCACACGAACATCCTCCAATTGGAATTACTCCAAAATTCATCCGTTTGATTACTTTTTGCTCCAGAGGAAGTCGAATGTCCTACATTAGAAATATATAACAAAGTATCAAAATTCTACCAAAATAATTAATAAATTATAACTAAGATTAGGTTAAAATATATGGTATAATATGGACTCATCAGCCGCCATGCATTGAATAGGTGTAAAGTTTGGTTGGAAGGCACCCATGACATAACCAGTGATCTCCCTATGCTTTTAGACCCCGATCGTCCTTGTATCACGCTTCATCCCTAGTACTTGGACTTGGGGCTAAGGTTTCCCCTATCACCTTTTCTTAAGGAGATTCTAATCTTCTATCATATTGGCCTCTATAATCTTACTCCATCTTCCACTCACATCATCACTTGCTTTGAGCGTCTGAACAACTAGATAAGGCCGAACTGGGGCTTCTAAAAATTTTTATTTTCTACACAGTGCGGAGGAGATACTCGGTACTGTTTTCAGTCTCAATCTAGCCTTAAGTGGCCTATCCACATCACATATCTGCTTGGGCAAGACAAAGAATGGTATAAAGACGTACTTCTCTTTGACAGAGATTGGGAAAGAGATATCTATAGGACGAGGGTCCCCAATAAACCCATTAGAAATCTTGACCACAAAATTTCCATTAAGGACCTTAGCCTGTGTCATTTCGCACTCTTAATAGAGTTTTTCATATCATCTCAGCCGCTCAATGAAGTTGGAAATGGCTTATAGCACCTGAAAGGGAGAAAGAGCATGGAAGGGATGTCATCATAGATCTTTTTTCCAATCATTCCATCCTGAATCCGGAGTCGGTTGACGTTGAAACCTTTAGTTTGCCCCCAAACCAAACGCCTACCAAAGATGCCCCAAAGGCCGAGAAGAGGAAAAGGAAGAAATCAGATACTTTGGCCTGGGTCGGAAACACTTTATGAATCTTTTTGTCAGACCCCATGCGCCAGACTTAAGTGTTTCTTATTAGACTACCTTGACTAGCTTGGTCAAAGAATTTTCGCGTATCGGAGCTTCATTGAAATAAAATTCCTCTTGGATACCCTTTTGAACCTGCTAATATATGATGTTGCAGAACACACTTGACTTTGTATGTTGGTTTGGGATAATAGTAGTCATACTCGGGGTCAGAGTTCAGAGCCACCTTCGAATGATTTTTCGATTGCCATTTCAACTATTCCCTTGAATGGTATAGAGCACAGGTTTGAATAACCCCCAGCTTTGCTAATTGTATAAACTTTTCGATGGCCAAATTGTGCATTAGACTTCCAGATCAGGACGTCATATGCACATGCTCATAGTCCACCAATCGTAACCGCGCTTATTAAGTTTGTAATCTCCCAAGCTACTAACCATTTAATATGGAATGGGCTAAGAGAGACTCTTTCAATAGTTTCAATAGTGTTACTTTGAATTTTAGACTTGCATTCGTGTTAAGTTTTCACAGTTTATGCTTTGTTTGAAGTGAGTGAGATATCCTTGCATTACCAAAAAGGGGAAAAAAAAGAACAAATATTGAGATTGAGACAAATAAAGCTTCTTTATTTATCATGAAGGTAGGATGGATTGACAAGGGGGTGCAATTAAATCCAGGAAGGATTGCTTACATATGTCCCAAGATGAGAATCAAATCACTGGTGTAGTTCTAAGAAAAAAAATGATATAATGTAAAAGTTACATCAGGGATCACTTTTGATTATAAGCGTATGGTGGTGCATTGGGAGATAAGTCCTCTATAAACTTGTCTTCATCAGCAGCGTTGCGATTGAGTCCAGAATTAGAGATGGATCCACTCAGGGGCAAGCGGGGTCAGCTGACCCTCACAACTCAGGCGAATCTCCACGACTGTTTTGGGTGTTGCCCCTGTGAAGGTTGGAATCATTGGCAGATCCACCGTGGGTCAAAAGGGGTCAGTTCAAGCCTGAAGGTTGAAAATCTCCTATAGAAGATAAATGGCTTGAACCCATAGTGGACTGTTACTCCTTAGAAATTTGCCTCTGAGAAGTTGCAGAAGGCGGCGAGCAGTAGGTCGAGATCTTGCAAAGAAGACAATCTGTAAGGTTAAACGGATCATTTTGTAGTTTCTTTGGTTTGCTAATAAATTAAAAACAAATACTAACTAAATATTGTAGTACCAAATAAAGTATATTGGGGAAAAATAAATCAAATAAAACTGATCAAGTCCAATTCAGGGGGACAAGAAAGAAAAAAAATCACGTGGCCAAGATTATGAATATTAAGAGAAGTTCAACTTGTAATAGAATGAGAGTGTTCGACAAATTGCTAAGTGAGATTTTGAAGCATTCGGTAGTGTCTTTGTGTGCACTGTTGTCGGTATCTACCGACCAACTTTCTTGCGTGAGTCGATATCTGTTGAGAGACTCGATCGGAAGTTGTTATATAATGACTACCGCGCAATGTTGTTCGGAATAAGGCTACGGCACACTAATTATTCAACAAAACACCACACTAAAAATGTGTGTTGTTTTCATCCAAAAAATTTGTGAGCGAGCTATTTCTTCACTGACTCCCCCTAGAATTTTTCTTGGATCCACCAGTGTCGGGAATGGACTGCCTACATATCTCTGGAAGAGAACCAAACCGCGTGTTTTGCAGACTACCTCGTGTTCCCCAAGAAACTTTGCAGTCATAATTTGTTTTCCTCAATTCCAATCTGAGGTTTGAAATGATCACCACTTGCTCTGTTGATAATTACTGGTGTAAAACGCACGGCTGCATAAGGAAGTGGAATTCTAGTCGAGAAACATCTGGATAGTATTGAGAATGTCACCAAAAATAAATTTACCCCTACAATATGAAAAGAGGACTACCTTCATAACGTAAGTGCTTTCCGCTGAGCAATTTAGTGGCACTACTCAATTTTCCTTTCCGCCTCTTTCTTGTCTTACTTTTCGTCTTCTCGGACATATCCAAATAACCAAGTTTTGGTAGTGGAGGAACCCCCACATGCATTTTCATTAATTTTCGAATAGGCTTCCGTATGCAGTTCGTTCTTCACCTTGAACTCCGCCAACTACCGATTCTAATCATCGTCGTACAGGTTGTGCAGCACGTAGTGAAACGGGCTCTGATCCACCAACGAGCATCCAGTATCGATCCGTATGACCAGCGGCAGCGACTCTTGGATGGCTTCTCGACGAAAGGATTTTTTTTCCTTTTTTATTTTCATTTTTTTTATTTCTAATTTTAAAACTTTTACTTTTTAACTGTCTTAAAAAATTTGCTTTTATACACATGGCGTTGTGTGAGTTGTTTGGTGGGACCTTCGCGAAACTTATTTTTAGGGGTCAAATTGTTAGTTTTTATTATTTTTTTATTTTTTATTTTTTCAAATGATAGATTTTGTTAGATTAACCACCAATGGAGTTTGAACTCACGCCATCATACAAGGGCTCAACATCTTTCCACTAGTGTGAAAAAGGGCCTCTTGCCCAAATTGTTGAATTTTCTATTTTAAAGACCATTTTAATTGAAATGTTCAATTTCAAAAACCAACCGTGATAAAACCCAAAATTTAACAATGCATGTAACCTATATATAAATTAGAAACTCTTAACAAAAATCATTTAAATTACACCCAACACTATTTCACATCTTTTAGAGAATTAATCCATCAAATACCTTTTTTTCTTAATACAAGCATGGAATAGGGAGAGAGGAATCAAACTTGGTATCCTTTTCATTAATTCATTCTTTAATTTTTACATTCTCTTTTACCAACTTCTTCATCTCTCATGTCCCACACATATTATATCAAGCTTAAAAAATAAAACTAAAATCCAAAAAAAAAACAATTATCATCCGGCTCTTAACTTTCAACATTATTACTCCTCCCATGCATTGGCGTAGCTACAGAGGGACAGGGAGGGGCGGCCGCCCCTCCCCTCGCCGGAAGTGAAGCTCAGGAGCGACAGTCCGCCCCTCTGCTCCCGTCAGAAAACCTGCAAGTCGTGAAGCCCCTTCCTAATTGGAAAGCACATTAGGCGAGACTAGGAGGGAGGGATTAAGCAGAGCTATTCAAGTCTAGGAAGGGTTGGGCGGGGCTAGGTAGGGCTAAGTGGGCGTAGATGAAGAAGCCGGAATCTGAAAGCTTTTTTTGCACAGTCCGGCACCTGAGGAAGAAGATGAGGGCTCAACAACCATTTTAATTCCACAGTTTATTTAAGATGGTCCCACCATCTTTTTAATCGGTGCACATTTCTTTTAATCCATTTATTACCTTTTTATATCCCTTTATTTTTCTCTTTCTTAACCTAAATATCAATTTCTCCCGTCTTAACCCAATATCACTTTTTTTTCTTTTAAAATCACACCATATATTTTGTACCTAAAACTCTCACCTTTTTAAAAAATAACGTTTTATTTAATGTTTAAATATAATTTTGTTAAAAAAAGTGTTTAAATTTAATTAATTTATATAATAGATTATAAATTTATCTGAATCCCCGTCTAATCTGCCTAGACTTGCCTATGCACAATATTCCAACCTGCCACCTGATTAGCTCTAACGTCTTTTAGAACCTTGTTTTACAATCCCTCTTTCTAATTCTTTGCCTTCTGGGTGCCCATATTGGCTGCAGTCTGTAGCATCTGGGCTGCAGTCTGTAGCATTCAATCAACAAACAACAGCCTTGCAGCTGCTTTCCGTTCCATTTCAAGGGAAAGCCAACATAGTCGATTTGATACTTATGAGTGGTTGAAGTAAAATATAGAAGGAGATGTTGTATTTTGCCGTTATTGCTATATTTACAAATGAAAACGGGAGATGTTGGCAGTGATGTCTTCACTAAAAATGGTTTTTAATGTAACTTTGTTTGTATAGATAAATTATGGACGATATTACTAAACGGACTTGGTTGTTTCCCTTTTTTGAGTTGTGCACTCTTTTAAATCCGCCCCTCCCCCTGCTAATTCCTGGCTTCGCCACTGAACTCAGCTAGCAACATTCTAAAAGTAACGGTTGTAACTATTTTTTTGTTTGTTTGTTGAAACAGTTTTACCTTGATTAACGGAAACAAAACAAAACTAACAAAGATTTGACGTGTTTTGTCAAACAGTCGATAGATTTGTTTGTCAAATGGATCTGTTTACATCGCGCTCAAAACTGGTGAGACGGAGCATAAGAGGCCATGGCGTGAGAAGACAAATTACATGATCTTGGTGTGAGATGAAAACTAATAGTTTTCACCACGGTAGTTAAAGTTTGGAAATTATGTAATAGTCTCAATAAGCTTTGGCACGTCTGATTCCACAATTAACTTCCTCATCCCATGTTTGAGCAGAAAATGTAGAGTACAAGAAGCAATCTTCAATCCACGTCAAGAAATACAACGACACTATCTCCTCTTGCAAAC
>JAOTRO020099791.1:0-13879 GCA_028566515.2 Pyracantha coccinea | reverse complement strand
ATAATAGAGAACGAAGATAAAATAATAGTTTAATAAAATAAAAAGAAAAGAAAATAGTGTAATAAAATAATATTTAATTTGACATACCGGGTGTAGAGTAAAATTTTAAAAGATGTCAAAATGCCATGTGAACTGTCATATTCAAAATTTATGTTTAAAATTTGACATCTCCTTTGGAGATGCTCTAAGAAGTCAAAATAGGTGGGCCGTTAGATGAAATTTCAAAAACTCGGATCACTTGATCCGGTAGCCTTGGTGGAAGAGATCTGGAGAAGATTTCTTCTCGTTTTTAACTAGTTCATCAAACTCTATTTACCCCTCTCTCCTCACTATTACTAGTTCACATATCCTATGTATAAAAAGGACGGAAAGTTTACTTTTAGATCATGACTTTTTTTTACGATGGGAAAAAATGTCCTAACGAGCAATGTACCGTAGAGATAGAAGACCAACGGGTGGTGAATTTATTTTTCTGAAGAAGCAGCAATTACAATATCATAGCAATAACAACCGAGTAACTTTATGCTTCGTAGAACCATCAAGGGTTAGGCCAATTCTGATAACCCTATGCTAGGTCACCAAGCAAACACCATAAAGAACCAATTGCCCTCGTAATTCTTTTTTGGTTTTCTCTTTCACACATCAATTTCTCTGTCCTGTTCAACGGTTCATGCATCCCATTCAACCAACACCCTTTTTCAAACCCACAAGTCATGTGTACTCGAGTTTCTAGTACGTATATACATATATTTATATATTTATACACTCATATTGTAAGGTCAAATGTAGGTCGAGTTTGGCGCAATGAAAATGTTATTCCTTTGTGAATCAAGAGTGTACTAGTTTTGGGACAACCTCTTTACAAAGTAAGGGTAATGGTTCGTACGATAGACGTTCCTATCCCCCACCTCTCGAGGACTCTCGCAAAACGAAAAGTCTTGTTAACTTGGAGTCATTTTTTATATTGTAAAGTCAAACCAAGTTTAAAAACGCAGATTCAACCATTAAGTTGGAGAGGAAATTGGATGATGCATGAATTTGCATATTGGTCCTGAGTGAGTTAGGATACGATGCATTATTATTTTCAAAGTGTCACGAGAATCCAGTACAAGATGCATCTTTCTCTTGCTTAGCTCTCTTATTTTAAGTAAGTCTTTCAATTGTAATGATTAATTATCTCATGTCCTTTTAATTTAATTTAAGATTGCATAATCCAACCTTCCATTAACGGTCAGGTGCATCCTCCCAAAACCCTTTAAAATCCCAGTTATTGGAAGCACAATTCGACATTACAGAGGGGCTCTTACATTGCATGCCATTCGGGGTTCAAAACCTGCTGGCCAAAATGGTTTCTTATTAAAGTTGAGATTCTACTCCTCCCCTTGTAACATATGTAATCAATGACGAAAACTCAATCCTCTATTTGTTGAGTTAATTATACATATTCATTATTCTTTTAATTTATGAATGTCCTCTTTGGCACTACGGTCTACTAGTGTTCTTTTATGCTTATAAGCGGAAAGTCTTGCTCTCGTAAGTTCCTCATTTTGAAGACCCATGATGACCAAATGCATATTAGATTCAAGATATTAGTTTATATCTGAAGACTTAAAATATTTGACAACTTAATAAAACAAAACAAGAAAATGAGTTTTCTAATGGTTCATGAATTTTAAGTTGGTTTTGCTTTATTAAGTTGTAAAATATTCTAAGACTTTGGATTTAAACTAATGTAATTTTGTGGCTAATATACATTTGATCCTTACAAATCCTTAAAATGAGGACCATAAGAAAGCATGACCTCATTTTGACAATAGTAACTTGTAATCAAATTCCACGTTGATTTCTATGGTGGTGAATTTTTTTCAAATTTAGTATTGTAAATTATATTTTGCACTCTCAAGTTCGGATGAGGTACAAACTCATACCTTATTTTTTAAACATGGCAACATTATACACAAACTTACAAATTTATTACAATGTTATACTTCCGTTAAATGTTCTATTAATACTTCCGTTAATTCAATTGGCCGGCAAGCTTATAATGACGCCCAAACTTGAGGGTGTAAAATATAATTTACCCTAACAATTAATAGGCCTTCTCAAAATTAATATTGTTGCGTGCACACACACACACATACATATATATAACCAGTTTAGTGTTTGCCAAGTAAGTTGACCCCAAATTGTTTTCTGCATCCTCTTAAAAAAAATATGGAAAACTTAACTTAGATTAGATTATAATGTGTTAGCAGTGACAAGTAGCTAAAGGCAGCAGCTGCGAAACCCTCCAGCAGTCTTTTCGTCTGGCTTTCTTCTTCCTCTCTTTATTTTTAATAGGATGCTAACTATTTTTCAAATATATTATTGGCAAATTGCACTGTCACACTAGTATATATGATATATCCAGTTGTGTTATTTTATTTTATTTTATTTTTGTCCCACTTCCATGCTTACAAATGGTTTGGTATACGTTTGCCGGCCAGTTGAATTTAGTGACGCAAACACCAACCAACATGTGGATAAATTTCGACACCTGGAAGTAGGTACGATAATGTATAATAACGTTAATTAATCTTGTTTAGCGATATATTAATATAGATCATACCTACATCTTAGATAATTATCGTCTTAAGCATGCAAAACAGATTGGACAAGCACACACATATATATATACATAAACATTGGGAAACATAATAAAATGCTGAAGGCCATGCCGTGACGCTCTGCCTGCATAAATAAGTAGTGCATGCTTGTCAGCGTAGCGTTGGCTTCACTTAAGCATAAAAGTGGCGGTTGATCATTGGTGACAAACTGGCGATGATGAGAGATAGATAGCTTGCTCTTCACTTTTGGCGCCGGCGATGGCGTCTGTGAGTTGTCTCTCTCACATCGCAATATCACATGGCCATATACGTTTGTTAAGTGGTTTATGCTGCAGATGGTTACGTACTTTATTGCATCATCGGCAGTAGATGGTTTGTGTAGAAACTCATAGCTCTGTGAGAGAAATGTTAGGAGGAGAGAGAGAAATGTAGAGAGAGAGAGAAGTTATTGTAGAAAAATGATTCTATTCAATTGTAACAAACTGTGTGTACATCCAGTATAAATAGCTTAACAGCCTCTGATTATAACAGACTCTAACAATCATAGCTTAACAGTTAAGTAAGGTTCTAATCAGGTACATCATTGGCTGGTACTCCTATTGTATCCTTAACAGTTTGTATGTCTGCATCCTGTTTTAATTTGTTTGTTTTGCATTCCAACATCCGTTCAAGTTAAATGCAACACTAATTATGCTTCCATTAATTGATCTTGTTTATTAGGGATATGTTGCTAATTATTACATGCATAGTCCACAATAGACGTGTTTTATAAAAGGGTGTTGTTATTGGTCACAAAAAAGAGAGAGTTATTCTACTGTTTTTCGTGACAAAATATATAAAAGAATTATGCACTATGCAAGTCATTTTGAGAGTAAAATTGTGTTTAGAGGAGAAGAATTTGCATGTTACGAATGCAATATTAATTTAATGTTTTTCCATCCGTTATTGTATCATCGGCACAATACCTCAAAAACCCATGCCATTGCTTTGTATGTCGTCCGTACATAAGCAGAATGGTGTCATACAACTGAGCATACTTTGGTGACTAACGCTGGGGCCTCGTTCTGTGACACGGACCATCGGGATTTGTTGGTGAAGACTATTCTTTAGATTTGATGCTTTTTGTACCATTGGCATTACTCAACCACGAATTCAGGATTCTCAAGCCATTATCACATCAAAAGATCAAAATCCAAATACAAATAATATATGACAGAAATGCGGCGGCAGGGATTTCTGACCCACCTCATCCTAGGATTCACATTATTAGTGATTAGCTACATCAGTTAAAATGTGTACATCGACTGCTTATCGCCAACAATGCATCAATAACTAAAAGCTTGCGTTATGTACGTGATATAATCGATCTAAAAAGTAATTGTGCTATGTATGCAAGTGTTGCATTTTCTTCATCGCCTTCTATGATAATATTATGAAGAGATTCTATTTGGTATCGAAAACTCAATCTTAGTTTTCACAACTAGCTAATAAGCACGTTTAGTAGGAAACTGAAAATTATATGAAAAGAATATATACGTGACTATTTCAATGCTGTTGTGAGGTTGGTGAGTCCCTTACCATCATTGAGCAAGGTTGGTGTTTGCCGCGCCCGGGACAGTTGCAAAGCCAAAGCCAATAAGAAGCAGGTCGATCGGCGACGACGATGATGAACGACAAGACAGTTATTTGACTCGTGCTGTGGAAAACTGTGAAAGGTGGCTAGAAATTCTTTGAAATCGTGCGTAAAGTTTTCCAAGATGTAGAACTTGAAATTAAGATATGACTGAGAGTCGGTGTTGAAAAGGTGGGATTAAAGCTCCAAGAATCAACATCATCATCATTACCAGTACACTGAAAGCTCCCCCCATTACCCACCATGATATGAATATTCCCAACTAATTAAACTGCAATCCCTTGACCGGCCGGTTGCTGTTGAAGAATACAACAATTCTGAATCGGTAAATTCACAAAGTTAAATATAATTTATATTGAGTGTTTTTACTCTTGAAATGACTTATATTTTATGATTTCACGTATAAAGTCGAAATTTTTTGTGATAAATTAAGTCATCATATGTATGTTGTGCAGTTAATGAACGATATCGATATAATTAGTAGTGATTTGCTTACCGTCTTTCTAATAGTTGACCCGACGTCGCGGCTAAAATGTGGGTGGATATGAACGATTGTGACAGCAAGGAATTGACCCAGCTGATGCAGCAACTTTAATCTAAAATGGCAGAGAATTTAAGCTTGAAGAGATCCTAACAATAACGACTTTGGCATTTCGACCGGCCTCAGTCTTTATCTTTGATTTGCAGTACGTACTATTTAATATCCTTTTGACTATAAGTTCAAATTAATCATCTGGAATTGGATTATGGCCCCTTTAAGATTCGATGCATTGGGGCTTAATCAATAATCAATCGTTTTAGTAGGATTAATTTGAATATTAAGTAGGGTTTCAGTTCATTATCTTTCTAAATATGCGCGTGCATGCAGTTCATCAAGCAGCCAATGGGCCACATGCTACGCGTGGTTCAAGGAATACACGTACGCACTCTTGCGGATGATTCTTAGGTACGGGCCAAATTTTCTCTCGAATTTTTAAAGGAGTGTGATATTCACACGCCTTATTTTACTTTTTATATATCTTTTTAATTTTCGATCGTCGGATCGGATGAATTGAAGAATATCAACTGACAGAAATTATCAAGGGGTGTGTGAGAAGTAAATTAGGGTGTGTGAATAGCACATCCCTTTTTAAAAAACTATCAATTTTTCTTATGAATTTCAATTTAATTGATTACTCTTGAATTTTTATAATAAATTAATTTTCTTCTTGAATTTTAATTTTAGTCAATTATCCTTGAACTTTTATAATGGGTCAATTTTTCATTAGACTTTAACTTTCTCTCTAAACCCTAAAATTCAAACAAAAAGTGCGAATAGCAGAAAGGAAGAAGAAAAAAAATATGTTGTCCACATGAAGAATAAAATTATTTTTTTGTAATTATAAATTAACATAAAGAAAATTAACCCATTACAGAAGTTCAGGATAATTGATTAAAATTAGAATTAAAGATGCAAAAACGAAAATCATGCCACCGATTTTAGAACTGTTGACTGTTGAATGCTTTTTCTAGTTGAAAAACTAATTCATCAAATCGATTCATATACTTGTCTTCTTCACGCATAGTAACAAGTCTAACACTTAAACTGGAGTTCGTTATCTTTTAAACAATTTGCATGTGCTTGGAATCACTTCCTAAACTTTCGGGATGATCAATGTTTTGTGTTCACATTCCAGAAAATAATATGCACTAATGTGTCATACTGTCATGTCATAAGTAAAGCAGTAAATACTTATCTGATTATATTTCTCGTCATATGGCACATGAGATATTGTTATATACAACGAGTAACTCATACGAGGACTATGACCCCAAGGAGGCAGGCTCAATGGGTGACTATGACCCCAACGAGGTGATTTTCTTTCGGTGCTGAGCTGAAAGATATGTTCATGCAAAGAAAGGCAAAAAACCTATTCAGATCATATCTCTTTTGTAAATAATTTAGGGTTTTGCATTAGATACATTACTAGGACCAACACAAATTTGAATTATAGTGCACTTGATATGTAAACATATGTGTTTCGAAGTGTTTTTCAAATGATCATCGAAAGTGCTTTTGATGAAATTAGTCTAGAATTAATTACTGATAAAAATGCAAGTGAATCATGAAAGAGCATTTGAAGTACTTTCTGCAAAAAACACATAACACTACAAGAAAAATGACCTTTGGGTACAAAACTAAGGACACAAATGAAGAGTTTGTGTCCCTTTAAACACCAATAAAGCGGAACAATTCTCATCCAATAATGAGCACCACGTATTGTGCCCAATGCAAACAAAAATAGACACAAACACATTATTGGGCACGAAAAACATAACTTTTGTGCCTTTGATGTCCATCTAACTTGCATGTGTCCTTCAATGTCAGAAATAAAATTTTTTTTTATTAATTTACAAAAAACACTATTAATGTTTTTGTGCCCTCTAGTTGAATATATTTCAATAAAAAATAGAGTTCCATGCCCTTTACACTTTCTATTCTCAATTTCTCTCTCTCTCTCTCTCACAATCATCCCGCCTCTCTCCTCTCTATCCCTTTCCCAATCCAACCAAACCTCTCACTTTACTTTTTTCCCAATTTTTCCTATGTCCTTCATCTCTCTCACTCTCTGGATTCTTCTTTGGTTCCTTCAAGGAGGTCTCGCCACATCTCACTTCCTGGTCACAAATCTCGACTTTCCTTCTCCAATAATCGATGAACCTTCTTTCTACGTCTCGGCGCTGCTTCCATCATCAACTTCACCTCCGTTTGCTCGTACTTGATCCAAGATCTACTCACTTAGACTGGCCGCCTACTCGTGTTCTTGCTTGACTAGCCGATGGCACACCATGCATACTTGACCTGAGATTTAGTCATGGTCGCTCTGAGAGCGATGGGTTAGTTTTTCCTTCTTGTTGACGGGTAATTTTTTCATTTAATTTTTTTTTAATTTTTGAAATTTCGATTTAATTATTTGCCTTATTTAATTTCCAGGCTCTTGTACGAAAGGGGCGAAAAACTAGTACTCTTGGAAAGGATTTGGCGAAATTCCTATTATCTTTACTCCAAACCCATGAATTTCAGCTGATTTATGCCCTTTCCATCTTGATATTTTAGCAGATTAGGATTTAGGTTGCTCTCGGTTCTATGGACTTCATTGATGATTTAGCATCTCGGAGTTTGGGTTCTTACCAATTTCAGTTTCGAAGATATTATTATAGATAGCAGGGTTTGTATTGGACTATAATCTGGCTGAACTCACAAGCTCATATTTGTAGTGATGGAGGATATAGGGTTGTCTAGACAAGCTTGGAAATGGCTGCAGTCACAGAAACACATTTATTCACAATCGCGAACTGCAATCGGTGGGTGTGGAGATAAAATCGGGATGTTTGTAGAGCGGCATTGGCCGATGCTGTGCAGTGGGTGCGCCAAGACAGGGAGGCTGTTGATCCTGTTGTTGATTTATTAGCGGGACTACATCGTAACAGGTTTTCGATCCTTTATCGGGTTGGGTTTTGCGGCTTTGCTCCTTATAATGTGGAGTTGCTTTCTCAGTTTGACTTCAATTTCTTGCCTGGTTTATGTACTTCTTAGTATGGTATGTTTCCTTGGTATTTCCTTTTTTACTCTTGAGCATATAGTTGTTGGTTTTTTTTTTTTTCTTTCAATGCTTCGTCTTCTATTACAGCCATTTAATTTGATTATTAGACGGGAAAGATATGCAGCAATATCAGACCCATAAAAGAATTATGTATCCTTTAAAGTTATAACTGGTTATAAAGTCTGACAGATGTTTTCTTATAAGGGTAGCATAGAAGTAATGTTTTTCATGGACAGTTTATGATGTGCAACTTTAGTGCTTAGGTATTTCTGGAGAAGATTTTAGGAGTGCAAAAAATGATGAAAGGATAGGCTGCAACACTGGTGGATGTTTGCTCATGAGGTCAACCAGGACACGTAAATATCAAGGTTGTAGGGTATGAAGAATTACAGAAGCTTGGTTTAAGAATACAGGTTCCAGGTCTATTGTGAACTGAATATTTCAAGTTTGACACTGTCTTATCGAAGACTTATTAGAAAATACTTAAGGTTGCCAGAATAGGGTCTTAAATGGAAAAAAAAATGCACAAAAGAAAGTATTTATCAAAGGGTGGTGCTATCCACACGCCCATTTTTACCTCTCACACACCCATCTCAATTTTCGGCCATCAGATTGAATGAATTGAAGAAGATCAATTGACAAAAATTAACAAGGGTGTGTGAGAAGTAAAAATGGGCATGTGAATAGGGCTACCCTTATCAAAAATCTAACGAATAATCTAGAAAATTTTCATACTATAGATACCAATATATGGTACTTATGCATTGGATTAGGTTTGTAACTTTGTGGAACATGCATAGTGTTTTTTCCTAGAATTACTTAATGTAGAGTGACAATAATGGATAGCCATGAGATGACAGTAGTGAATTTTTTCGTTAAGTTTGTGGCACCATCATAGTGTTCTTTTCTTAGAATTACTTAATGCAGGGTGACATAATTTGGAATAATGGATAGCTATGAGATGACAGTAATGGTTTTTTTGTAACTCAAACATACATAATTATGGTATATTTACTTATTTGACAAAAGAAAAAGGTATATTTACTTAAATTATTTACATTGGTACAGAACAAACTGTGACTTACAGTTGGGTCCAATATTTCAGGGAGCTGCTGGAGCTGCTGTCCAGTACTTGGGTTACACTCCAGGACTTTTTATTGTAGGGATCTTCGCTATTCTGATTTTATGGATGTACGCTAACTTTTGGATAACGGGAATCTTATTTATAGTTGGAGGTATGCTATTTTTTTTTTTGTGAAATCTGAATTATAACATGATGCAATACAATATTCTTTTGACTTCTATGTGGCTATCATTGTTCTCAGTGTACCCATGTTGCCGTTATTTGTGCTCTATGAAATATGCCAGGGTGCATATGTACCACACATAAATGAATATGTACCTAAAAGAAAAACATGAACAAAAACAGTTCTGGCATCCATAGTTGAGTTTAGAAGCCATGCTGCAATCTGTTGGATGATTTCCCATTCAATATGATATCTAGGAATAACGCAAGAACTGAGGAGATATCCTTAGCCTTCTGACCGCATCAACCTAGAAGATTGTAATTTATCTTAGAAATCATCCTACCAAAACAGATTATAATAGAAAAAGTTTGAAGTTCAATTATTTATTTTATTAGAGAAACTGTTGACGAACTCTTATTAATGTTTCAATTTGAAATAGAGGTTATGTGAATTGTATAGAATTTTGAGAATTAACTCTCTTTTAACATAGTGAGAGATTCATAATGCTGATAAGATTTGTCCCTTGATGTTCTCACGTTGCTGAGTAGGTGGCTAATGATATAGAAATAGATACTTGTGATTGTCATAGTGGGGAAGGTAATATAGCAGAGGGGAGGCACCAGGCCTGAAACAAAGAAGTCAAAACTTTAAAGCTCTCGTGTTCTTGTTTTAGAACACTTGTCTCGTGCTTTTGCTATTTCCTTCGTTTAATAAGTGTCCTCATGTGTGGGCAGTTTTGTACTAAACAATCGTGGGTAATAGTTCCAAGACTTAAGCATTTAGAGGTCATATAAGTGGATCAGCATTCTGATATATAGTGGCTTTTCTATTGATTTTGAAAATACTAAAAACTCTATTACAAATGCAGGTTATTTGTTCTCCCTAAATCATGCACGGTTGCTGGTCTTGATGGCAACTGTTTATGCTATTTATTGTGTCAAAGTTCAAGTTGGATGGCATGGTGTAGTTCTCTCAATAAACCTTGCATTTTTCTCTAATGATGCATTAAATTATATGCTCCAATGGTGTGATAAAGTGAGCGAAAGCACACACTTTGAAGAGCAAAAGCAATCAGAAACAATTATGGAGGATGATTTTTCTGGGGAATGTGAATACTCTATTCCTACCGATGAACCTGAAAAGCTGCACTCATGTAACTCATCTAGCACGCCAGCTACTTCAACTATTATAAATGACCGAAAAGAATCTTTCCCTATTAAGGTGGTCAAAGAGGAAAAAAGTTCAGCTGATGAAATGAAAAAGATTTTGGACAGTATTGATCATTATGAAGCACTAGGATTTCCTCGCCACAAAAAAATTGATGCAGCAATATTGAAAAAAGAATACCGGAAGAAGGTGGATATTACCTTTCCTTTCTTTCTTCCGTTTCATCAATGGGAATTTTCTCTTTTTCCCTCTTATTCTAAGTATGAATTGTGAAATTGTTTATGTGAAGTAGAGGAAGTACTGATGAGTCTATTTTATGCTATATATTATTCCCTATTCTTGGTATATTTTGGTTATTATGTTGGTGAGATTTTGATGCTTTGTTTTGCATTTTTAATATAGGACATGCAAATTTGTTCTGAGCATAAAGTAATTAAACGGTGGAATTTTTTTGTGATTTCAGTTGGAGCGGGTTTGTGAGTCTGTCAAGAAGGTTGTATCAAAATTTCATAATTTTATCCCGAAGCATCTGATCGTGACGAATTAATTTATGCCCAGCTTGCAGTGCTGGCAGATTGAGCTGCAGAGCTTATTTGCAACTTTTGAGCTGGAAGATAATGGATTTTGGACTTGAGCTCTTCTTGAAACTTGAAGAGGAGGTCTTAATCTTTAATTCAAGTCGTTTTGGGCCTGTTTTAAAGCCCTAAAAGTCCAGAAACGTGGCTATTTCTCTGCTGGGCAGATTTTGTAGTTAGATTTGGAGTGTGTTTTTAAGTTATCTTTTTATTATTTTATTTCCTAGTTTTTAGAAAACATTTTCTAGGTTTTATTTTGTAGTAGTATAAATAAGGTTTTTTCGCCATTAAAAGGGGGGAAGCATTATTTTGAAGTACTTTAGACTTTTTACCTACAATGTGTTTTCAATCCTTTTTCTAGTTAATATTTTTTTTTCTTTAGTTTTTATTATGATTGTTCGTAACTAATTTCTTTTGCTAGGGCGAAGCCTTGAGCCTTAGCAAAAATATGTAGTTTCTTGTGGTTCCCTGAAAAGTAATTGTCTTAGTGATTTACGACCATTAGGATATTTAGAAAAGTAATTTGATGAAATTTTGGTCGAAGATTCCCTGAAATTGGCGTTGGCTTCTTGTGGTTAATAATTGTAATTTCACTTAGGATGAACATCACGTCTTAAGGGTTGCATGGTTTTTCAAAGGATTTTCATAAAACTTAATGAGTCTTTCATGTTCATATTTAATCTGAACGTCCTGACGGATTGCATGTTAGATATACGTTCTAGTTGGAGGTTCCAAGTAGGATATATATTAAGAAAACCTAACCTTCAAAATATACATGGGTAATTCATAAGTAATTAGAAGAACTACATAGAATTGTTAAGATGACGGCGGAACCCTGATATGTCTCCTTAAATTGTTTTCTAGTTGATTTATTTAATTGTTTTTAATTTAAATTCGCTTTTATTATTTTAAATTTCAAAATCAACATTTTCCAAACTTTGTTTTAAATAATTAATTAAGAGATGGTTTTAAATACAAATTATTCATTCAATCTCTGTGGAAAACGACCGTACTTGGGATGTTTATACTACAACTACCTTATTCTATTGCAAGTATTTTTAATGTTTTTATCCCTATTTGTGCAGGGGGTAAAAATCTTTGCAAGTACTCTATTGTGCTTTTACTATTTGACTAAGAAGTGGTAGCATTAGTGGCTGAATACAATTTTGAAGAATCTGATGTGCAGTTGAGTTATATCGTGCGTGATTATCTCCCGTATAGGCCATGCTCGTGCATCCTGATAAAAACATGGGAAGTGCATTAGCAAGTGAAGCGTTTAAGAGAGTTCAATGTGCATATGAAGTAATTATACATACTTGTTATTCGAGTTGTATAGTAATCAAGCAAGGCCAAGGCTAGATGGTGTCAGGTCTGACATTATTCTCTATTTTTTACTGTTCTTTTTAACTAATAATAGTGTCAAATATGTTACTTTTCTCATTTTTTTCGCATCATTGCTGTATGCATCTGATGTATTGGATCCGTTGTGCAATTAGGATTGCTGTCAATATCACCAAGCAAAGGATGTAGATGGATGGATTGAGTACAAAGGAACTCTAGTCTTTAATATTCCACATAAGGTATTTTACACTGTACTTTTCGTGTTATTTTCCAAAGCTTAATTGTGTATACCTTGAGAGTTTTTACCAGAACACCTTTTTCTCACCCTATGCAAATAGTTCTGCTGCCCTCACATGCATTTATCAATGTGTTAAACAACAAAACAATTTTTCACTGAAGTGTGAGTTGCATGTCAGAATTGCAGAAAAGACTATATAAATAAAGAAAGGTAGGAATTTGAGAGTTAGAAGTTCAAAATTCAAATGCTTAAATGGTGCTCTCGTGACTTTCAGGGATGAGATCCAGCTTTCAAGGCGTCTCGTGACTTTCACATGCTTTCCCTGTTTCTGTCTATAATGCATGTTAATATCTTCGCAACACTGATATGCATGATTTGTTAAGCTGAATCATTTCCCTCGTTGCAGACATGTACATATAAGCATCCCTTATGATTTTTGTTGTTGTTGTTGTTGGTTTAGAGAAAACTCAAAGATCCAACTCAAGTAGATTCCCATGGGATTTGGATGCTGAAATGATGAATGAAGATGAAGAATTTGAGGTGTGGCTTCAGCAAGCTCTGGCCTCTTGCGTCTTTTGTGTGTCCTTTAAACGCCAAAAGAGCTGGAGTCCATTCAAGTTGCCCCAGAGAGTGAAGAGGCAATCGCGAAGAACGTCATGCTGAACAGCTTAAGAGGGCTATGCCGGAAGATGTTCCCATCTCAAGAAAGAGCAAATGATTTTTCAGGACGTAGTGAGGATTTGTCAAGATACTGGTTGATAGGTTGCTAGTGTCACCAAACGAAGGTTGGTGCTCAACAAAGAAGGGGAATGGTTTAGTGTCTTGAAAATTTAGACCAAAGATTGAGACGCTTTGTATCTCGACCCAAAGGTTTAGGGCCCGTTCTGAGGCATAAGAGCTCAGGTTTTTGTTGCTCTTGTTGCACCCCATACTTTCAATCACATCCGACATACGTTAATCTCAAAGTGTTCTACGGATGAAAACCCCCCACCAACTGTTCCACTTTTTGTACATATTTATCTTGTCAATAAAATTTCTCCTTCTACTTTAGTGTTACTTTCATGGAATGCATAATGGAGTTATTCCGATTTTTCAGTTTCCTTGTGTTTGATAACAGATTCGGAAATGAGAGTATGTGGGTTCTACGTTACCATGCATAATGGAGTTATTCCGATTTTTGACTTTCCTATCTCCAACTTGTTCAATTTGCGACTTTCCTTGTCCAAGTAAGTAAACATGACTTTTCCTATTCTAAATAGGTAAACATGTTATCATTTTATTGGCTACTCTCCAACAAGAAAAACAATCTATATCATTGTCAAACAAATAGGAGATTGTTCTAGCAATGTAGGAAACCTGGAACTTTGAAAATTAATGCTCTGTTGTACTAGAAAACTAGCGTATAGACATAACACTTCCGCCTAATCTCAATCTTACTCATAAACAAATTTGATTATTTCTTGTTTATATCTAAGAGTAAAAGAAAGG
>JAOTRO020099688.1:0-13879 GCA_028566515.2 Pyracantha coccinea | reverse complement strand
CATTGAAAAATCCCTCTAAGCCTTGACCATAAAACGTTAGATTTTGACCAGAATCTCTATGTTTATCGTGACGCTGAATTTAAGTAGAATACGATTTGGTTCTTTTTCTTCAAGGATTTACCGTGCAAAACTGCAAATCATACTTGGACAAATATATACAAAAATAATTCATTAGAAGCACAAAGAAAAAGAGTATATGCACATGTAACAAGATGTGATTAACCTGTGTAAGGAGAAATGCCTTCCTCCCCCGAGTAAGTAACTAAGTATTTTTCATTAACTTTTACTATTTATTTCTTGATACAAATGACATCTAAGAAAGGAGATTCGAACACAAAACCTCAAGTGCACAGAAAAGGTTCAATTCAATACACTTGTTTTGTGTGTACAATTGTCCAAGCAGATTGTAGACCATATACGCATATACTTTGAAGACATGTTATTACTCAACGTTTGAGGAAATGTACATTTATGATTGTTTGGCAAGTCCAAACCTCTTGACCTAACTTATAATCCTCTTTAAAAGTATAAAGCAAAGGGGTTTGGGTTGAAAGTTTGGAACTTAACCTATTCATATCGTCCTCCATAATCCATTGTTGGGTTTAAAATTCAACAAATAATGATGAGGCAGGAACATTCTCTCTGTGAAATAAACCCATCAAGCCATGGTGATAGGATCACTGTTCTAAGCATTGATGATGGAGGAATTTAAGGCATTCTCTCTGTAACCGGATTAACTTTCCTTGAATCCAAACTACAAGTACGTATACAAATACTTCATGCCATGCACGACTCTCAGTCTCTATGTCGCTCTTCATGCAGAACTCAGAGTAGTAGTGGTAGTAGTAGTAAAATTTTATTGTTCATTTTAGGAGCTGGATGGAGAAGAAGTCCGAATTGTAGATTACTTCGACGTGATTGCAGGAACTAGCACAGGAGGCCTTACAACAGCCATGATGACAGCACCTGATCAAAACAAGCGACCTCTTTTTGAGGCCAAAGATATTCTTCCATTCTATCTCAAACATTGTCCCAAAATATTCCCTCAATCCAGGTTATTTATAAATAGAGTTGATATTAATGCATACTTTACAGTTTTTATTCCGGCTAATTTACTGTCTTGCAAGAGAACATATTTCCATTTAACATAGATGGGCACTAATAGTTTTTCTTCGTGACAATATAGAGGAATAATCATGAGAATGAATGCCTTATGGGGACCAAAATATGATGGCAAGTATCTCAGAAAGTTACTTACAAAGATACTGGGATATCGAAGACTGCATGAAACTGTGACACGAATTGGTGTACCAACATTTGACATCAAATTGCTACAACCCCATGTCTTCTCAACCTTTGAGGTACATAGTTCATTTGATAATTAAATATATACTATATATGCAGGCACAGATTGATACTTCTGAGGATGCATTGCTATCAGATGTTGCATCGGTACTTCCTCAGCTCCAACTTATCTTCCAGCTCATTATTTCAAAACTAAAGATTCAAGAGGAAATGATAGGGAATTTCACCTTGTTGATGGTGGGGTGGCAGCAAACCATGCTGTAAGAAATAAATTAATATTAATCTTGCCCTCTTTGTTGCCCGCATACTGCCTTCGGCTTCTAAAACCAATTTTATAGGAGTAACTTACGTCATCTCTCATTGTACATGTGAGAATCTCTCATCATAGACGTGTGATGCTCGAGAGATATACATGGTCAACAATAGGATAGTAAATGTGGTACAAATAGTTTAACGCTGAAGTTGTACCGATGCGTGATTGCATGCATACGATATTATATATATAGCTTACAAAATGCAAAAAGTATTATAATCATTTGGAATATTGTGGTGTAGGCATTGCTATCAATGAAGCCAACAGGGACAGTGTTCCTGGGGAGTCCAGATGCTCTTGCAGCACCACAAAGTCTAGATTATCAGAAATACATCATGCTTTCACTAGGCAGTGGGACTTCAAAGATAGAGAAGAAGTATGATGCTAAAGTGGCCTCAAAGTGGGGGATTTTGGGCTGGCTTTACAAGGATGGTCATTCCCCCTTGGTTGGTGCTTTTACATTTGCTAGTGGAGACATGGTAGATCTCCATATGTCCATGATTTTCAGGTCCATTAAATGTGAGCAGAACTACCTTTGCATTCAGGTGTGTGTGTGTGTATATATATATATATATTTGCCCAAACTCTAGCTAGAGATATCTTTACTATATGTCACTTATTTACTCACATCTCTAATCAAAACATATGTTCATCAACTTTAATAAAAAAGATGCAGGTGTCTCAATAGGGCATGTGATCAATAATGTAATACAAATAAAATCACGAAACAAAAGCTACGGACCCCATTTTTTTATTTTCCAACTATTTTATACTTTATGCAAATTAACGAGTCGGAACAAATTGGAAAAAAAAAAATTGGGTTCCTGTGAAGGAGGACACATTAAGTGGGCACACATCATCGACAGACAAGGCAACAAAGAAGAACATGAAGGAGCTTGTGAGGATTGGTGGGAGGCTCTTGCATAAACCCGTTTCAAGGATGAATCTTGATACAGGGATTTTTGAACCAGTGCAACATCAAGGCACCAATGAGCAAGCCCTCACTATGTATAGTATTATTATTTAATTTCTTATAATCTTTAGAAATTAGACCTTAATTTTTCGGAGGCAACATTCCCTACTTGGCATGGCAAATTTGCAAACTTACTATCAGAGGAGTGAAGACTGCGCAAGGAAAGATTACAACGGTGGTCCTCCAATTGATTAAAACAGATATTAATTATTTGTGTTTATGTCAAACAACTTGTTTTATTAGAACTCAACTACTCAATATTTAAAGCCCAAATCCAAGCAGAATCATATATATCGTGACTTTATACTTCTGGTGCAAGTTTATTAACCTAATTCTGATATCCTCCATTTGTTCTTACTCATCAAATCTCCATTTTATTTGAAAATGTTGTGAGTTCACGTTCAACTACCCTTCTTTCACTAGCTCATAAAGATCGACAAATCTCCATTTTATTTGAGGATGCATGTCATACAGAGGAAGATATTTGAAAAGGAGCTATTACTTAAGTAAGAAAAAGTCATTATGCGCTGATCTTTAGTGAATAAAATAAAAGAGAAATGAGCGTCGAATACTATTTTAGAGTGTTAGTAATAGTTCTCTTTTGTAGAAGATATTGAGAATAATAGAATTTTATGTTTAGGGTGTCGTTTTTATTGAAATATATTGAAAACATGTTGATAAATTTTGTTGGCAACAATAATATCAACACATTATCAATAATATATTAATAACCATTATTGTATAAAGAATGAATGTCTCTTTTGTAGCCGGACTAATAGATTAATCTATGTAAGTTTATAGATATGACACTTTTAATTACTCTTAATTGTTGTAAAACTAACTTTGAGAGAAGTGTAAGAGAGGGTCAACACACAGAGAGAGAAGGCTTCAAGTGTATGAGAATTGTGTCTTTGCCTCGGGCCTTGTACCTTTATTTATACCATTCATGATGAGCTTTCTTGCCTTACAAGTAATACAAAGTCTACGAGGATTTGATCACCAAATTCTATTGGGATTCTACTTTAAGTTTACACGATCACATCCCTAACTAAACACAGTTTACAAAACTCCCCCTTAAGTGTGTACAACTTAAGAAGCAGTCGTGTCAAATCTTTATGATTAGGAGATGACGGTTGTTGTCGTCAGTTTTCGACGGGTACAATAATTGCTTATCACGAGTCTCTTGTGGGGTGCATATCAAAAGAATCTCACTAAAACCTGGCTCTGGTAAACCCAATAGAACAAACCCACAGTCTAAGGAGAAAAGGTGAGTTAATGCAGTATGTCGATGTTTCACATCTTCATGATGATCATTAACACACATAAGCGTACAACCAGCCCAGAATAGATGCCTCGTTAAAACCTCATCAAGTTAGCAAAAACCCAGTAGAAAAAATTGCTCATGATTGTAGGAAAAATAGTACATTAAGGCCATGCGAACATGCTTCAATATACTTCCCCTAAGTTCGACAAAACTCCCAATGAGAATTGTCAGTGATGCAAATCTAAAATTTTACGCATTTCAAATTTTTGAACAAGCTTATGAAAGGTAAACTTTGATAATAACTTCGTGAAGAGGTTGGCAAAAGTGTCTTGAGATCAGATATGCTTGACTTCGATGTTCTAATGCTTTTGTTGTTGATATTGGATGTATGCCTAAAAACAATAAAGATTAGTGGATTGCTTAAGGTAATACAAGGATTAGTTCATGATCTAATCATGGGGCAAGATCACTATAGGTAAATTACCAATTTAATCTTATTAATGAGTCCATAGATAACAGTTATATACATATGTAAGAGGTAACTTATAAGGTAAAGTTAAACAGACCCTTTTTGAATGTGTGTATCCAAAATATTGTTCATGGTCGTTCGATTATGTGAGCGCTTGCTTAGTTGGATTGTTGATGGACTTAAACTAAGTTGCACGTAGACTTCAGGTGAGAGGTTTACAAGTCGAACCTTGCGAGGTGGTGTTGGTCCATGTGGAGCCAAACATGTCTTTGCTTTCTAGCTTGAAGCTCTTTGTGAACTAGGTACATGTTTGGTGAAATCATTTGGATACACTTTTCCATGAGTCCTAGGATCATCTCGTTGTCGGAGTTACTAGCTTCACCAGAGATGCTCTTATCATGTAAACCTTGGTCAGTCATGTTGTCTCTCGGAGCTTTGCGAACATGTCGGAACTTCTTGGCAAATAACTCCCATTGTCTAGATGGGCTGATTCATGTCTTCCCTTTTTGCGGTCCTTCATATGATTAATGGGCATGTTGTCCATGTGAATCTTCATTGTAACTTTTCTTTCCTTTAAGTATTCTCACTAGTCTTGCTACCTTCCACCACAAAGAATTAAACAAGAAGGAAGAAAACAACTTTCTTCTTCCATTCACTTCCAGCTTTCCATTTACTCCTCATTCTTTTTGTTTTTACTACTGTTGTAAATCTTATCTTCTAGTGGATATAGAGGGCATCTCCTTCAAATTCGCAGCTCTATTTGACGGAACAATATTCGTTGGTCACTGATATTTTATTATAATTCAGGCATGCAATGTTGTGATAATGCAAAATGAATTGAAGAGACAAATTAAATTGGAATCGTGGGTTGGATAAATAGTGTAGGCCCGACAAGTTTGTTGCAGGGATGTACCCAGATACTTCGAGTCACAACAAATGGATGACAGAATGTGTCATGTTGGTTCAGAATCTATGGATCGAGAAATGGGATTGCTTCGATGTGAGTCGGGTTCATCGTCTCAGCTTGCACGACACTTGCTGCTCAAAGTTGATGGGTCCGAATTATAATTGCTTCCTATTTTGTACAGACACGGCCTTTATATGGGTTTTCCCAGCTTTGATTTTCTAAGTGTCCTAGTTGTCGTTGAGAGATTGCTGGCTATCTCTTGAATCGAATTCATGTACAGTTTTCTACAAGGGACGCAATTAAATTGCTAGAAAAGAACAAATCGACTCATCTGAGTGTGATAATTAATATCATGTGTATTTGCAATGTATTAATCATGAGATAGTCGCCGTGCAGAAGGATTGCTTTAGTTTAGCGTAGACGTCCATTTCAATTCCCTTCGTTTGTACATGGTAGAGTGATTGGGGGAATATGAGTTCTCTCAATGAAAGCACCAATTGTTGGACCCAAATTCGCGCACATCCACTAATTGGCGAAATTTAGTAGGACTAGCCCATGATCTCCGATGATGGGAGAATGAGGTTGATTGGAGGGGTGTGGTTGAATCTGAATAAGACTGGTTACATATCTCCGGGAAAGAGAATCAAACCATGCGTGTAGTTCTATGAAAGTATTGAGGGAACTATCCTGACAAATAGCTTATGGCAAGGCGTTAAAAGGAGATGAGTTCTCCATTGATGTGTCTACGCGTACACGGCGACGTAAGAGCCTCTGCTAGGCATTGAGAAAATATGTGTGTTGTAGAGAATATCAGACTTAGGGAGAAATAGATTTCCCCTGATAAATACCCAGGCTAGTGTCTTAATAGGGATCTTGAGAGTTCTTGCAGAGAAAGTAATCTTCATCAAATCCGTAGACTATCTAGGGGGAAATCTAGGATAAGATACCTAATCTTCTTACAATCATGATCATGTTACCTAATCCTCAAGATATCCTAATCTGACCATAATTAGGATTGTCCTTAATTGAGGGACAAGTAATATTTTTAATAGGTTTTAACACTAACTTGATGGACTACGCTCAATGGGTTACGTGTATTCCGATCCTTTTTGCCATCAATCATGGGTCCAGAAAATGATGGTCCCACAACAGCTCTCAACCAAACTGCCATTTCATCATCAGCTTTAACAACAGGGACTGATACGGATGGATATTCAGAGGGCGCTCAAATGGGTACGCATCACCTATGCTGGCCACAGTGATTGCCGGTTTGCCTCCAGCAACGACAACAATGTGTTACTAAGCTACTTGTGGTGATGATGGCGGGTGCCTTGTGATGAGCAACTGCTGGTGCTACTGGTGATGATGATGGCGATTGGGTCCGAATTTGGAGTGAATGTGGGTTGCATAAAGATTGGGAGAAAAGAAGAGATAAAAGGAAGGGGAGAAGCTTCGATAACAAGGAAAAAGTAAAAGGAAAAAAAAAAGATAAAAAACAAGAAAAAGATAAAAGTAATATCAAACTAATATTACAGTTTTATTAATTTTTTAATCATAAATATCTGAACAATTTATTTTAAGATTCGTAAATGCATTTGGTCAATTATGGCTCACATTCGTAATAATTACCTATTACCTGATTGTCTGGGCAATTATCGGGTAAAGGGTGGACTTGCTCTCATGGATAACACTAGCGTTTCCGAACCCTCTGTCCTCTAATTAGCATCCACGTGGCAAAACCATAAAGAAAGACCTCCAGTTCATCCACATTTTTTCTACATCGTGTTCTCCCTAATTTCAGATAATATGTTTCTCCTCCGCGCCTCCACCACCTCTCTCTCTCTCTCTCTCCCTCTCTCCCTCTATAGACATTTTCCTTCGAACCAAACAGCCCAAAATTTTCCCGGAAAATTCCAAAAATGGACTCGACGCCAATTAACTGGGAAGCCCTAGACGCTCTCATCATCGATTTCGCCAAATCGGAGAAGCTAGTCGAAGACTCCTCCTCCACTTTTACAACGTCGTCTTCCCCACCCTCTTCCCCTCCGTCTTCCTCTTCCCCCTCCTCTATCTCCTCCTCGTCCTACCACTCGAGATTGATCATTCGTCAGATTAGACGGTCGCTGGAGGCCGGTCACATTGACGCCGCCATCGGTCTCCTCCGCTCCCACGCCCCTTTCATTCTCGACGATCACAGGCTCCTATTCCGCTTGCAGAAACAGGTACTCCAGCTGTTTGGCTGCCGAGAAAACGCTGGAAAGTGTTGTCATTGCAATTTCTAGGTTTAATTTGTGGAATTATTAACATTTGGCTATTTCTTTTGAAGAGGTTTATTGAGCTATTGAGGAGAGGGACCGCAGAGGACCGTGATTCCGCAATCAATTGCTTGAGGAATGCTCTTGCTCCGTGTGCCCTCGACGCTTACCCGGTACTTAAAAACTTAGTTCTTTCTTCTTTGTATTGAGCCTTGTATAGTTTGTTGCTTTCATTAAGCTTGTATTGGAATTTATTACTAGGAGACTAGAGGGGTTTAGCTATAGCTCTATATAATGTTTATCTCAAAATTGAGCAAATATAGAAACTGGGCTTGTGCTGTTTTACTAAATGTTTGATGCCCGTTGCTTCTGTCGGTTTGATTATGTATTCTGATGGATGGTTTTATTGCATTTTAAGGAAGCTTATGAGGAATTCAAGCATGTACTGCTTGCTTTTATATATGACCAAGAAGACCAATCTTCTCCGGTAGCAACTGAGGTGGGATACTATTTGTAATGTATACGCAGCTACGAGCAAAGATTATTTTTTAATTTACTCCCATACCATACATTTAGACTAAGGTAAAAGAGGTGTTTGCATTATGCTTTTCAGTGGTCTGAAAAGAGGAGGTTTGACATTGCCGGATTAGTTTCCACTGTCCTGAGAGCTTATTTACATGCTTATGATCCGGTCTTCTCAATGACCTTGAGATATTTGATAAGGTGTTGCCTCTTTGACTTTGGTTTAGTTACTTGCAATAAATATTATTATGTTCATTGGGTGTGAGTGATTGAGTGCCTGTGTGTGGGGATGCAGCACAGGCATTAGATTCATTGTTGTTGTCTTTTAAAGTTATTCCTGTCTTATGCAGCATCCACAAAGGATTTTGTTTTCGTCAAGGAATTTCGTCGCCTATTTCAGATCTTACACATAGATTACTTCTTGAGGAGCGTGACCCCCCTGCAACACCCCAGGAAAGCTTGTTTGAAGCACCTCCTTTTGATGAGGTGAGATTATCTAAAATGCGAACATTTTTCATAGACATTACAGGAGGTAAAAATTGAATTATCATATAGGTCAGCATCTTGCGAGCGATACATGTATCCACATATTTTTTCTTATCTTCATGTGTTTGACAGTTAAGTACTAAAACCATCAATTACACTACTAACCATGTCTTTATATAATCATGTTTGTATTGGAAAACCAGGTGGACATACAAGCCCTTGCACATGCTGTAGAGCTCACGAGACAGGGAGCTGTAGATAGTTTGAGATTTGCTAAGGGTGATTTATTTCAGGCGTTTCAGGTTAATATTTACTTACGATGTACTTATCATTATAATTACCTCAAATTTGTTTTTAATTTTTAATTTTATTACATCGTTTATTCACAATTCGTGGGAAAGTGGCCATGCATGTAGGCTTTTTCTTTTGCCACCCAGATTCATAGCTCTTAATTTTGATGCAAGACATACATTCATACATACAAGTAAAAGAACAAGAAGCTTACTGTTAGTTGTTTGGATGAATGAAAAATGCATATTTAAAGAGTAGGGACTGATCTGATTTTAAAATATAGAAGTTATAGTACTGTTAGTTGACTACTTTTTACCCTACCCTAGAAACATGATTTTGGCCTTGTTATGCTTGCATGCTAGTGCTTCCCTGGGAGAATGCACCCAATGATGCCAATGCACATTATCTTCCTACTCATATATCATGTAACTTGTTTAAGAGGTTCATTGAAATGTTATAAATGGTTGGCTTAGATATTTTTGAGTCCACTAACATTAAAACTTGTGCTTATATACTGCAGAATGAATTATGCAGAATGAGATTTGATGTTGCCATGCTTGACGAGCTGGTTCGTGAGTATTGCGTTTACAGGGGCATTGTGGATTCTGGTTTTGCAACTTCTTCTGGTGAAACTAGTGAACTTTTTCTTTCATCCTTATTTTCTAATGTTTTGTTGAGTGAGCGTGTGAGCTTGTTTTTTATTTTTTATAATTATTTTTATTTTTATATTTTAACTTGTCAGACTCTGACTACTACTGATCTACTTATCCAATGCAGTGTCTGGGGTGCAAAGCCTTTCCAAATCTTTGAAAGTTGATCAACTGGTGATTGGGCATTCTCCGTCAAGAGACTGCTCTCATGAGGTCGATTATGGAGCCAGCAAACATTCTGATGGCGAGATTTCTGTTAGTAATGATAATCTAGGTGGTTCCCCTGGAAAGAGTTCTGATGTGACGAGCATGCAAGGAATGGATATTGAAATGCGTTACGTTTGTGAGCCATCGAGCACTAATGAAGATTGTAGCACCAGTGGATCACATCAGCCTGAAAAACTCAGAGTTTTACAAAGAAGACCCAGTGCACCTGTGGAAAGAAGTAAACGCAAGCGATGGAGGGGAAGACAAGATGATCTTGATTTTACTCCTGGCATTTCCTGTAAGGAGATGAGCAAAGACTCTAAAGAGCTTAGCACAATTGACCTGGTTTCCGATACGTATTCATCAAGGGAACAGCAGGTTCTGTATTGTTCAAATTATTTGTCATGTAGTAGTGGCAGTATTGTTTGTTATTTGACAATGGTGTTGCTCTGCAGGCTTCAGAATGCTTAAGTTTAGGCCTTGACAATGTGGAGGACAAGTATGAGATTGTGATTGAGATGAAGGAATTAGCTAGCAAAGGAATGGCTGCGGAGGTTGTGGAAGAAGTTAATTCTATGGACCCAAATTTTTTTGTACAAAATCCTGTTTTGCTCTTCCAACTTAAGCAGGTACTTAGCTCATGTACTGTAAATAGCTTGAAGTAATTGTTTTTAAATCATACTATAATATACAAAACTCTACATTCTGATAATTTCACAAACTGTAGGTTGAATTCCTTAAGCTTGTCAGTTCAGGTGATCATTCTAGTGCTCTGAGGGTTGCATGCTCTCATTTAGGTCCTTTAGCTGCAAGTGATCCAGCTTTACTGAAGCCCTTGAAGGAGACTTTGTTAGCACTGCTCCAACCTAATGAAGATGCACTTGGGAAAGGCTTGCCCTTACATGCTCTTGCAACTTCACTCCAGGTATGCCATGACTTGCTGTCATATTAAAATTAATAGGAACTGCCGATGCTTTACATAACCACCGTTAAATCGTTTTTCTATATGGATACGAGTCTTAAATGTGATTTATACAATGTACCATGCCATAAGTGCGAACTAAACATTTGCTTCTGTCTGTGATAGGTTGCGATTGGTAGGAGGCTTGGCATTGACGAGCCCCAGCTTATGAAAATAATGAGAGCAACCCTTCACACCCATAATGAGTGGTTTAAACTTCAAATGTGTAAAGACCACTTCGAAAGCCTATTAAAGATTGATTCCTTGAAAGAAGTTAATACTCCTTTGCTTGCTGGTGCCGCTGCTTCTAAGTCAAATGCAGATAGTTGCTCTAATGGGTCTTCCCAAGTTACAGTATCTTCAAGCACAAGGATGGTGGAAGATGGTAGCAGCCTGACTCAAGTGTCGTCTAGAGATGTTTTGTGTGATGAAAATGCCATACTAAAAGTAATGGTGAGTTTTATGAACTGAACTTGCATATCTATATCTTTCTAAATTGTTCCATGTGGAAGCATATTCAATTATTTGTAGTGAATTTTCCCTTTTGACGAACGCGACCGTTTCACTTCCTTGGCCTCATAAAAAATAAACATGTGCACTTTATTGTTATTAGCATGTTCAGTCAGCCGTACGGCATACGATTTCCTATAATCCAATTCGACTATTTGCACTTGTAAAAATATAATTTGACTGCGACTAGACTGATATTTGTCTGTTTTAATATAAACTACATCTTCTAAGTTCAAACACTGGTTCGTTCACTTCAACTAGGCTCACTGTGTGGGTGGTTGCAGGAATTTCTAGCTTTGCCCAGGGCCGATGCTATCCATCTTCTTGCACAATACAACGGAAATGCCGAGACAGTCATTCAACAGATATTCACATAGTTTGTATTGTAGCCGGTTTTGCAGCTACGTATAATTAATTTTTTGCTTATTATTTGATTCAATTTGTGCATAGAGTTTCTAATTTAGGTAGACAGACATACGCGTAGTTGTTGAAACAGAGGTACAGTACGGTAGCATTTATTGTTAACACTTACACAGGCTCTGGGGATAAATTGTCTGAGAAGAGCAGCCATTAATAAAACACTGGGTTGATCTAAAGAGGAAGAGGTGCTTGTTGGATGGTTGGATTGATTTTATTTCATGGAATTTTTTTCTCTATTTTATTGTTTGTAAGTTTTGAGGTGCGTCGATGCGCAGGAATGGGAAAGGTCTTGTTTTCAGAATTTTCTATGGTGCTTTGTTGTGTCGGGTGTTCAAGACGTTTTAATCGTCACATCTTTGGTCAAAATCATAAAACTAATATCTACCGGTGAAAATGTCTGGAAATTTTTTTACTCAAGCACAATAAAAATTTTGCTTGTTTTTTATTTTTTGTCGTGTTGGAAAAAGATTAGTATTATGAAATTTCACTAAAACAGATAGCTAAAATACAATTATCTTCCATCCAGCATAAAGACACAATTGGAACCTCTCACCTGGTTGATGTGATATAGGCTGCTGTGGTTATTATTATTCTGAATTGGACTACAATTACCAAATATTTTTTCAGGAAATATAATTCCAATTGGAATATACAATATACTTTGGTGATTTTTATGATGATGAATCCATGACTTAAAAATTAAGTAAAAATATTGGATTCCGCATTAGCTGACAACAAATAAAGTCGGTGAGAAACACTTAAAAGAATTAAATTATAGAAAAGACATTACCAAGGTTTTATATTTTTCATTTTTGAAACGGGGCTAATATTCAAAATTGCGAAATAGAATTTTAAGGTGCTTATTTGCGAAATTTTGGTTCACAGCAAAGTTTGATCATAAAGCCTCCCAAGAAATCTCCTTTGTAATCGAGGATGACAGTACTAGTGTTTGCGATGGTATTCGGCGTTTATATCTGCTCAGTATGTCTAAATACTCTAAAGCAGATAAGTATGCGAACCATGACTATATTTCAAGGCATCAAAGTCATCGAAAGGCCTTTACACGACATCAAACTACTAGAAATGCCCATAACTTTTAGCAGGTAATTGAAATCTAGTACCCTTTAGATTTGCATTCGGGCAGCATTGTTCTTTTGGATAAGAGCATCTTCAGCAATCCCCAAGAAATCTCCTCTGTTAAGTATCTGTTTTGGTCTATTTGTAGGGCCGAATGTGCACGCAATCCTGTAATATTCTTTGCAATCTTGTCGATGCAGAGATCGGGGAGTGGATGGTTTGAGAGCTTTGTTAAATAGTCTTAAAAATGTTAGCTCTAACGAGGAGATATTCTCGGTTAGGCACAGGAGGGAAAATATATCTTCAATTGTACAGACTCTGAATAAAGTTTACAGTTTGGACTGGTACAGTAGTGCTTCCAAGAATGAGTGCTTTGCTGCAACTGGCTTCAAGTGGATGCTTAATCAGGTATATGTCTATTACTCCATGCCGATAGGTGTATTCTATTATGAAGCAATCTGTTCTGTGATTAGCAGAAAGCTTATTCTTTTAGTGACAACTACTGCAAATGTGAAGCAGTGTGAACCATTTTGCTACCTAAGGGGTTGTCCATTGTGACCGTAAAAAACTGGAAATTTAGATTATCATTGCTCCAAACATTAGTATTGTGGGACCATGAATTTTCCGCAGCCCAAGTAGGCGGATCGGGCCGCATAAAGGGGTCAAGGATGCCACCACATCTTGTTTGATTCCGGAATGATGGGCAAGGCTCACAGGCCATGTCGAGAACAATCATGCTTGTTCCGCAAAAGATTGGTTTCCTATATCTTTGGAGATTCCTATAATCTAGGGGTTATCTTGAGTCACAAGTAATCATACTTCTAAAAGAAAATAATATCTTATGCTAGATATTATTTAGGATTCTCCCGGTTTTATATGGTTCACTACCCTAAAAAGGTTCTCTCTTGACTAGGATAAAACACCCATCTGGAATTCATTAAAAGTATTTTGACATTGTGCTCTCTGCATTGCATGTCAGTTTCTCGCTCTCTAGCTCGCTGCTTGATTTCTAAAACTTTTATTGACTTGCCACTGCTTGATTTCTAAAACTTTTAGGGTGTGTTTGTTTGCCCTCGTTAAAGTTCACTGGATTGGACTACTTTGCTAAGATTACTAATCCCGTGTTTGGTGCAAGCTAGACTAAACTTAAATGGGATTAAGTCGGACTCGTTCCGACTAAGAGCTTCGCTAAGTCGTCCCAAAAACCACGGGATTAGCAATCCCGTCTCCAACATCGTTTGCACACCTTTGTCGTCTGCAACTCCTGCT
>JAOTRO020099601.1:0-13886 GCA_028566515.2 Pyracantha coccinea | reverse complement strand
CGCACTTTGAAAACTTGCACAGTTATAAAATGTGTTTTCATTTGCACCTACGTAAGTACATATGAAATTGCTTTTTTCCATAAGAAAAAAAGAAAAAATTATTCAAGTCAATATATATTGATAAATGCCACTTACTAGTACAGTTTAGTGGTATTTATCTTTACTTGTAAGAGGTTTTATGTTTGACTCTCGCCAAAGACGAATCTGAATCACATTATTGCTAACCCATTGCGAGACTAAGCTCACTGCCTCCCCCTTAAAATAGATAATATCGTTTGTTAAAAAAAAATCGTATATATACACACACACACACACACACACACACATATATATATATATATATGCCTTTTATGCAAAGAGATTCCCATTTTTTTCAAAAAATGGGGATTAGATGTGGGGCTCACTCCACATAGAACTTCAACGATCTGAACTGTCTATTTTGTAAGTCTCGATTCATAAATCATTCTTGCAAAAATTCAATTCAATCCAAAACCATTTACCTATTTAATTATCAAGATAAAATTTTATTGTTTATTATATATAAAAAAGTATTCGTTAATTTCTTTGAATCTAATTAGATGTCTTAAATACCTCCGATTTGACTAATATTTTGCAAAAATAATCTATAAGGTACAACTTGAAAAATAGATGGTTCAGATAGTTAAAATTTAATATGGTGTGAACCCCACAACTAATCTTCATTTTTACAAAAAAATGAGAATCCATTCCCTTAAAGGCTTTCTATATATATATATATATATAGACACACACACACCATTTTTAGCTCTAGCTTACGTCTATGTCCCCCCAAAAATAGATTACATGTGATGGAAACGGTGAAACTTGGAGGACATGATCGATTAAGCAATGTCCTTAGACTGTTGAGCACAATGTTATGTAAAAATATGTTGATTCTTTGACAATATAGACTCATCACAATTGTCCAAGAGAAGTTACCACTTTTTTATGGATGTAACTTCAGACATATCCTATTCAGTTATTTGAATAAATAAATAGTCGTTTAATAGTACAATCTAATGATATTTTTCTTCACTTGTAAATGAGATATTTTAGGTTTGAATCTCGAAAATGAAAAGTTCACAACCAAAGTGTTCCCCCACCCATCATAGTGTGTGTATATCGTTGTATTCAAAAAATTGATTTCATTCACTTATTAACTAAGTGATATATACACACATTATAGTAGTGCGTGTGTATCAATATACTAATATTATGATGTATCTTTCTACATAATTACAAACATTATATATAAACACGGTAGGAGTATGATTATCTCCCCTCCAATTGTCTTCTCCTTCCTACCCCTCCTTTCTTTTTGTCTTTTTCTCGCATAAATAAGTCTACCCAATATTTTGATGTGGTTTAATTATGACTATTCAAATGGGAGAGGATGGGAAAAAAATTGGAAGGAAGAGAATCCTACTCTAAAAATGTGTTACCATAGTCATAGATATCCTAACAACATGTATTAAGAAAATGAGCTAGCTCTTGCATGTTTAATTAAGAGTAAGCAAAACCATTTAACATAAGTGGTTAATCTAATCCACTACTCAGATATTTATTGATTTTAATTATGTGAATTATTCCCTTCGATTGATATCTTAAAGATCAATTGAGTTACAAGATGACCTAGCACATGATTTTATGTATTTTTATCGACATAGCAGAGAAACAATATTACAAACATATATCTTACCCTACCTGTCACTAGAAATCGAACTGTGTACAGATCATATGGGATCCCACATTTATACCCTTTCTCTTTCAGTTTTATTGGAATTTTGTCACGGTCTCTGAATTTTTGTCCTTCCTATTGTCTGCATGCACATCCATTCCAAGTCGGTCCTTAGGACATTTCTCTTTTTGTTCAGACTCTTAATTACAACTTTTAGCTTATAATTAAGTTCTCTTTTGTTGGATAGCATATAGTTGGTTCAAACTTTGATGAACAAACGAGATCGACCGAAGATTCTAATTAACTTCTGAGGACTCAGTCACTCAGGCCATGCACGTCCGTATGGAATGAGAGCAACGTAACTAGTAGAGTGGCCATCAGTCAACACCTCATAATTTGTCTGTTCCTTGGAGGCCAGGGCAAAAAGATTGCGCCACGGTTTATCTTTTGAGACCTTGCTCTATTGGATCACGCTTTCACAAGTCTGCAGGCGTTGTAATTTCATTCCTGCATCCCTTAAGCAAAAGCGACCTATATGTAAATTAGCCTCTATACATATGTGATGGATATAACAATGCAAATGTAGTATCTAGAGACTAGATTCATGGAAATTTTTACATCATTGTTCAAAGTTCTTACTAATATATTGCTAGAAGAATTTAATTTGTTCAATGTAAGTTTATGACATCGTATATAGCAAATTTTTGATCGAGAACATTTGGAAGTCTCAACGAATACATTTGAGTCAATAGCCTCAAGAGCTAATCTATAGCTTTTTTTGAGTAATGCCAGCACTTTCTCATTTAAACTTTTTTGGCTCTCCTCTCATTCTCATTTTGCAATGTTACACAGTGATCTAAATCATCTTTATTTTAAGTTACTTTTTTTTCGGATCAATCATGTTCAATTATTTGACATTATGACCTAACCATTTGGCCATGATTTGGAGCAATTAAGTTCCATGCCTTTTGAAGCAGCCAAAAAAGCTTGAAAGTAATTAAAATCTAAGCCACATCATTTTCAGATGAAACTTGTAATGTTAGTTAGTTCATTCAACAAAAGCTAGGAGTACAATTAAGACCAACAAAAATGCTTCGGTGAAATTGAAACCCCACCACATCCACACGTATGTCATAATTAATTTCATGATTACAATGCACCTTCCATATAGCATTCCATAGCCAACCACCATTTGAAACTGAATGAACAAGTTTTCTAAGTTTTCTATCGTCTACTACCAAATAAACAATGTTGGATGATTCATTATATATATATATATATCTTGCATTAGGTGGTATTACTAATTAATTATGGCATTTCTGATATCATGTTGAATTATTAGAGAGATAGAACGGAGGCCCATTTCCAACAACATTAGTATTGTCTCCAACTTGATAACAATCACCTGCACAATCTATTGGGTGTGAAGTTTTATTACCAAATGTCTCATTATTAGTTGGAGTAAGGTTATAATATTTAAATTCTTTCTACTTTCTTTCTCTGGCCGATGTAGGATATTCAAGAACAATTGAAAATGAAAACTCGTGTTTATTTTTTATTGGCTAAGATCCGCAAACATAGACAGGTGGGAGGATATCAATATTAGCTGGCCTGGATGTCTGCATAAACAATATTATTTGGACACTGGAAATACATTATGAATCTCTGATTGAGTGAGATACAAAAGAAATAATGAATTATAATATAACAGAAGCCATACAGAGAGAAACATTCTCCAGTTTCATGATTTTTGATAACCGAGTAGATCGACACGTACTTTTCATATTCATTTGCATAGAAAAAAACCGATCGACTGATGAAGTTCAAACTTCAAAGTGACTATATTCATATATAGCCTGCTGTAAATGGAGGAGCAAACACAAAGCAGAAGACTACACAACACAATCAGCGGGGAAGCAACAACTCACAGCTTTACGAATTACTTCATTTGAATTTCAAAATATGCCCTATCATATATATATATATATATATGGATCACTTTTCTAACAGAGATTTTGCTTTCTTATAGAAAAACAAACACGGCAATCTTATAAGACCTCTTATACATTTCACTGTTTTCCTCTTTTTGACTCCCAAATATGACAATCTTATACGGTATTTACAAGTTCCCACGAAATTATATCGTCTCGATTTCATCAATAATGCAGTTGAAGGCCTGCAGGATATATAAATTTTTTATTGTTTGAATTTGTAAGTGTTGATTTTTAATTCCTGTAAGTGTTGATTTTTAATTCCTTTATGTATATTTTGAACAACCATTATTTGCATGGCTTAGATGAAATAAGGATATGCATGCCCTAAACACTCATGATTCTGCACTTCTTGGCGGCCATACACGTTAATTTGCACCTCATCCTGTTGTGGTCTCTACTTCGATATCCTTCCCTTTGGTTCTTTGTGCAAATCACAACCGTCAATATAGACAAAAGTGGATTCATCCTATGTTTGTTTTTTCTTTTCCGACATTGCCTGCATTGTCTGGAACTGTAAATAATTTAAGGTTGTCCTTCTCAAGTGTTAAAAGTTGTCACAAAGAACCAGAGGGAATTTAATCTTAGCTGCTTGTGCCTAATAGCTTGCTTCCTCAAGAATCAAAAGTCACTTTGCACCTCAAAATTGAAGATGCATGAGTTACACACATAATTTTGATCCATAAATTCAAAGATAAACTTACCTACATACCTCTGTATATAATTTCATGATACTAACAATGGCAACTCGTTACAAATAAATTCTTCTCATAACTTTGAAGCGTGCTCGATTTTGATTTTATTTAAAGCTACAAGCCTACAATCACCAATAACGGAAATCGCATGTTCCATCTCAACTGCTACACGTTGGTGTGAAAATCAACTAATTTTAAAGCTAAGTGACTATAATTTCTTTGAACCATAGATATAAAAGAACGAGACAAATATTAACATAGGCTTATTTTTTGGAATGCCCCTTAAAACTTAATATCAATCTCATTTTTTCCCCTGAAACGCAAATTGTGCCACTTAACATTTGAAACTCGAGTTTCGTCTCACTTTACCATATTTTGTCAAATCCGTTAAGAAATATGTCAAGTCACTAACTTGGCGTAAGTAGAGCCCACCTACATAGTGAAATGTTTGCCATGTCACTTCCACAGTGGTTGAGGAGCGATGCAGTCATCCCTAATATCGCCGAATCCACAAGCCCCTCTTCTCGAGAGATTTTTCAGTGTGACTGGTACACGAGGTGATACACCGTGTGTCACTATACAAATGGTGGGATATGTGTGCTAAAAAGTTAATAACTTAAAAAATAAAATTTCCCACCACTCCTATTAAAACACATGATGTACCACTTGTGTTCCTGTTACAACTAAAAATTTCTCCATCTCCTCCTCCACCCACTTCTTCCCTCACTTTCTCTCTGAAATCTTTTTTTTTTATAATTAATTTCCTTCTTCTTTTTAAGTGATTTTTAATGTATTTAAAATGTTAAAATTTTTAACTAATGTGGCAATGACGTGGCAAGCATGTCGGCAAGTGAGTGGGCCTTACTCATACCACATCAAAGACTTAACAAATTTAAAGGAATACGACGAAGTAAAATAATTTGTGTTTTAAAGTGTTAAATGACGGAATTTGTATTTGATTGAGAAAAGTGAGATTAACACTAAATTTCAGGCATTCTAAAAATGTAAGCCATTGGAATAAGCATGTTGCGTCCACGAAAGTAACTATTACTTGTTTTGCACAAAAAAACAATTAAAAAAGTGGTGATGACTTTTCCTTCTCTCCCACCCATAACCGAAAACAAAGAAAGCATTTGGCTTCACATATCTATTGCCTATATCAGAGGCCAAGGAACCAAAAGGAAAAAAAAAGACAACAATTTGGGGATCACGTGTTCTGATTTCCAACCATAAAAATATAATTCACAAATAATATTTCAAAAGTAGAAAAAGAGAAAAAATTAACATAAATTAGTACTTTTCTTTTTTCAAACTATGTTTAGGAGGATATGTGCTGAAGTCATAATTTAGTATTGAACCTCTATTTATAAATATGTTTTATCTACCCTTTCGATTTTATTTTCTGCGTATATTTTTTAATTTTTAACTGTTTAATTAAATAACTTTTAAAAATTAATAGACCAACTTAGTAAAAATAAATGCTTAAATAGCACTACTTTATATAAAAGTGAAATTCAAAAAATTTTACTTGCAAGTAAAAAGAAAAATTGATGTCTAGTGGCTAACAAAACTAGTTGCTTGATCATCTCCAAATGAGATGTCAAATCCTAAGTAGAATGTCATGTAATCAAATTTAAAGATACGAACAAGTTCCAACCGATGTGTTGTCAATCCTATGTGGATTGACATATGAGAAAATGTGATGTCAAATAATTTTTAATTATTTTATTGTGTGGGTCCCATTAATGCACCAATTATAGATCTTGAAAATTTATTTTAATTGATTTCTTTTTGAAATGTGTCATACAAATATCATTTATAACAAAAAAACATATCGGTTGGAAAAAGAAAAAATGTGACATTGCCACGTTAGCCATCAAATTAACATTTGACACTTATCTTTTGATATCTCCTTTGGAGATGCTCTTAGACCATCTCCAAAGAAGATGTCAAATCCTAAGTGGAATGTCATGTAATCAAATTTGAAGATAGGAGCAAACTTCAACCGATATGTCAATCCTATGTGGATTGACATATGAGTTTTCATATGTCAAATTTGACATATGAGAAAATGTGATGTCAAATTTTTTTTAATTATTTTATTATGTGGATCATATTAATACACCAATTATAGATCTTGAAAATGTATTTTAATTTATTTCTTTTTAAAATGAGTCCCACAAATATCATTTATGACAAAGAAACATATCGGTTAGAAAAAGAGAAAATCTAACATTACCACATCAGCCATCAAATTAATATTTGACATTTATCTTTTGACATCTCTGTTGGAGATGCTCTAACTACTCCTTGACGGCGGCAACACCTCATGTAAACAGAGGCAAAAAAGCCTAACCAGTCGTAATTTCTCATCACGATAGCACAACTCTCTCTCTCTCTATTGCATTTGCATCTGATACTCTAGAAGAAATGTCTCGTTTTTTATTTATTTTTTATGTTCTTTTAAGAGTGAGAGACAAAGAGGGGCCACGACGGGGTGGCCTGTGCGGGACGACGACTTCGACGACGAAGGTGATAAAGATAAAGGAGTATCCGAGTTGGTGAGTCAAAGTGTTGGATTGTAACCAAAGAAATGGGAGTTTCCGGCTGATGTTGATGGAGGTAATTAGATATACTTGGTTGTCGAATTGGCTGCCGAGTGTGCTTTTTGTTTTTTGGAGTTGGGACGTGGGGTGGCTTCAGAAGAATGGGGGACAAAGTTGGAATTTTTGAGAAAGTTTTTAATGTGGGGTGTTTTCATAAAATTGTGGGGTGTGTATAAAATAATCCTTAATTATATATTAAACACATATTAATTATTAATTAATTAGCACACCCAAAGCTGAAAACCCAAAACTTAAGCTCAATATTACTCTTCAAGAGTCAACACTACAATCACTTTTTAATAAAGACAAAGCCTTATAAAGTCAGAAAACTTTTTGGTGGTGACCAATGAAGAATGAAAATTTCTACTCAAACTTTTCGACACGCGGTCATTCTACACACACGCACACACACCCCACAAAAGCTATTGTTTTGAAAGTTCATTAAGAGACATAGATATTAGTCAATCTTCTCAACTTCTCCTCAATTTCGGATGATTTTCCAAGCAGTTGAAATGTAGAAAAGTTGGGTGGCAACGTTGGCTCCATTCAGAAAATTTAGGTTTCCACCAGAGGAAAGTTACAAGTAGGGTCGATGAGAATTTATTTGTTCTGTAGTCCAATGGAAACATCAATGTTAATTTACCTATTGTCGTTTTGATCCTACTCTGTCGTTTTGATCCTACTCAAGGTCACTCTTGTATATATTGTAGGAATAAAAATCCATTGTGTTAGATAGATATTTTATGGATTGGTGACATGATTTTTAGTCAATGAATTTAAGCTTATTATCAATTATATTGTCACTTAGCACTATAGTTTAGAGATATTCATCTTCAGTAGTAAGTAAGTGGTCTTAGATTCGATTCTCAAGATTGACAAGTTTAAAATCAATTTATCTCATATCCCTTTAGTGTAAATATATTGTTGTATAAAAAAACACTCATATACATATACGCTTATTTTGAAAACTCCCCCACAAGCATCACAACCATATTGTTTAAGACAAACCATTAGTGTGTTAAGCTTAATCCAAGAAAATCGAGGTAGAGACTAAAAGCTTGTTTGGATGTGCTTTGAAAATAACTGAAAACACTTTTAGAGAAAATATTTTTGGATTCCAAAAGCACTTAAAGTGCCTTCTGCAATAAGCACCAATTATGTGCTTCTTCCAGGAAACACTTTAAGCGATTTTTCAGAATTTACTTTCATTTTTACCAAAGATTAGTTTTAAAAACATTTTCACCAAAAACGTTTTCAGTCATTTTAAAAGCACATCCAAACGAGCTCTAAAGCAAATGATGAATAATATACGTTAGATACCCATTGAAGAAATGATACATAGATTCAAACGTTGAAAGCATCCAGGGAGTAATAAACTTCCCATCATGATCTTAGAATTAGTAGTCATGTATATCCAATGTAAAGGAAATGTTCACTACTCAAAAATAAACTTACCGCATGCGTTCAAATTGGCAGAAACATTAAAAAGGCCTGCGAAAATTCTATAGGTTGGGTGACTGATGAGAAAAATTCATATGCACAAATGCGCCCCAAAACGCTGCTAAAGAATTAGAGGACAGAGAAACGTAAATCAGTGGTTAAAATGCCATGCTGGCCTGTTTATTCTACTTTATTTTATTTTATTTTATGGCAGAAGCAATAAAGAATTTTATTGATCAGAACAAACACATACAATCAACATTACATTAAGGTGCTAGATGGGTATAATTCTTCAGTGACCAAATATCTTGATCTAGAGATAAATCCCCATAAATTTGCTCACAAGGAAAACCCCTACACGGCTACCACAACACGCAAAAACCAAAAGCTACCAATGTAGATCCGCCAAAAATACGGTATACGTAAGAAATCTAGCACCGGAGCCACAAAAGCCATTGCAAGAATAAGGCCACAAACGACTCGCCAAAGTGTTATATCGCAGTCTGATATGCAGCACACACAAAAAAAAAAAAAAAAAAAACTAATCAGAGAATGGAACCATCAACCAGCAAGTCTCCATGGTGAGGAAAAAACCACTTATAGAGAGATTTATAGCAGCCATAGGAAGACGAATCGTTATAGATCAGAACAGGTAAGGCGGCTTAGTTATGGTAGGTGGAGTAGCGCACACTATTGTGGAAAACAAGCAGTTGGGGATGGATTTGTCCCACCACATCCATAAATCTTAACCCGTTCACAAATAATGCCAAAAATCAGAGGGCATATCGCGGACTTAGGAAGAAACTCCAACAACAATCAGAGTGTTGTCAGAAAAACGATGGGAAAAGGGAGGAGGAGTTGGGCATCTTGGGACTAGTGAAAAAGAGGAGATAGATAGATGGGGGCAGGCGTCCAAGAAGGAAATCTTCATTGAAATGTTGAAAGTAATGCCTATTTTTTCGAAATCTCAACAAATCACAATACGTCAAAAATAATACTTTTTTTTTCGAATGCCCAACTGGAACTAGCACCAATCTTTCCAAAAGCCCAACTAGAACAAATGCCTCTTTTCGATACCTTGACGAACAAATCATAATCCTTGGAACCAACGCCTCTTTTCGAAAGCTCAACTGGAACTAACGCTAATCTTTTCGAAAGCCCAATTGGAACTAACATCTTTTTTTGGAAAGCCCGATAAACAAATATCTTGATATGTTAGAACTAACGCCTCTTTTCAAAAATCTAATTGGAACAAACGCTAATCTTTTCGAAAGCCCAACTGAAACTAATGCCTCTTTTCGGAAGCCCCAACCACCAAATCTCTCTCTCTTTTATATATTTTTTTCTCATCTTCGTTTTTCATCCTCATTTTTTCTCTTCTTCAAACTAAAAAACAAACTAAATTAAAAAATAAAATAAAAAATAAAACAAAACCCAATACCCTTCATGATAGGAAACGTATCCTACCTTGACAAAACTTTTTTTTTTCCTTCTTCTAATCTCTTTCCTCCAAGGCATTAAAACCACACACTTTTCTTCCCTCTATTCTTCTTCAAGGCAGCGGAAATTTTTCTTCATCTAACAGTCGTACACAATATTCACCCTTTGGGTTCATGGCATGTGAGTGCACAAAGAAAATTAGCTTCGTGCACCCACAACAAAGTTCAGCCAACAATCAAACTTCGCTCTGATACCAAGTTGAAAATAAAGGGTTTATGACAAATATATGAATTCTCTACAATCTCACAATTCTCAAATATTACTTCAATTCTTTATTCTTCTCCATAAGGAGGTATTTATAAGATTACAAAGAAGCAATACTAGGAAATAAATGAAAATAATCCTTTGTCCATAAGGCAAGGAAACCTAGACCAAATCAAATCATATCAAACCTAATTAAATCATATATAATCACTAATTAAATCAAATCCTACTTTCCTTTTTATTTTCCAACAGTGCAGAGGGAAAAAGGGGGTCACTGGTCAAGGGATGAGAAGGAGAGGCAGCAAAATAGTGTAGGTGCGGGGTAAAATTGAAGGTGGAGAGGAACGTTGCTGATCCCAAGCCGGAGCAAGGAGCCGGTGGCTGTGGATGGAAAGCTAGGGTTTGGGTCGGAGGTGAAAGGATAAGGTCTAGGACATGTTTATTTATATGGAGAAAATTGGAATAGTATTGATCTTTGGCTTTCCTACGTTTACTAAAACATGGGTTTTTTTTTTTTTTATTGTTTTAATTCTTATCTTTCTAATGTGTTTACTTCATACATAATGGAATGAGAAAAGGTGTAGGTTACACGTTAAAATCCATAATCGAATATTTGAAAATATCAGGAACCAAATCAAACAGGAGAACTAGTTGATCGTTCGCTTTTCTTCTTTCCCTTCCCGATTCATAACTTTCCTGAAACATGTTAGTAAACAAGTCGAGTTTTTCAAATAAAAGACTTCTTTGCACCGGCGTGTGAGGAGGGCTAAGAATAAACTCACAAGTCCAAACATGTTAGTAAAGAAGTCGAGTCTTTCAATTGAAAGACTTCTTTGCACCTGGGTGTGAGGAGGGCTATAGTATAAACTCACAAGTTTTATTAACCTGTTTTAATCCAAAGCACAAAATGGTATCGTTTTGGACACAAGTACAATACAAATAAAAACACACACAATCCTTATTCCACGCAACAATTTTTTTCAAGTGATCAGGCCAAACCTTTACTTTTTATCTAGTGTTTATTAACGACACAATTCGACCCGGATATTTAAATGGACATCAAAATCGAGGCATGTTTATCGATATCTAGATGGTGACAAAGCCATATTATGCAAATGGCGTGTAAAAAGTACAATTAAATTAAAACCAAACTTTAAAACTAAACTAAACTAAGAGTGAGAATGCCTAGTGCAGGAAGAACCCTTATTATAAATGCATGCAATTTTAGAACATAGACAAACGTGCAGTAAATGTATGAATATTCCTGTCCTAGGTAGAATGGATATTACACAAATAACATGAAATAAATTTCCTCCATTAAGTGGACGTCAAATCCACCCATGATCCCTCGCTTATTACAGAATTCAGCTACTAAGTCCTGGAAGGGCGTATAACAAAAAGTGTGAGTGGGCAAAAAATAAGGATTTATTAAAATCTTTTCTTTTCGTAACATAGTAACCCCTTGTTGTAAAACCCGTATAATTTCCAAAATTACACTACAAATAAGTATGAAACCAAGGTGAATGGTATAAAACCAGTTACGCTAAGGATAAGAGTAAATCACAAATATCTCAACAAATGTAACACAATATGCTCATAAAACAAGTAGACACACAAGTCCATGTAGAAAGTAGCTGCATGAACATGGTGGGTGTAATAATGTACGCTGTAATACTACATACATGTAAAGTTGGCGCTAAGCGCATCATATACGAGTCATAAATGCAAAAGCAACTAGTGCATGCTAGTGCCTACAAAAAAAGATCCAATGTAAGCGTAACAGTGTGATGTGAAAACACACATGAAGCTAGTCTTGGTTCAAATAAGTACTATAAACATTGGTGTAAGCATGGATGATGAGCAGATAAAATATGTATGCTCGTGCCATCATAATTTCATAAATCTCATAAATCTCAACATCATAATTTCATAAACCAAACTTTTGACAAATTTCTTTGTGGTTCTCTCAGTAAGAAGGTTTGGGATTGTAGAAGATGAATTTGATTTTTCTGTGTTGTAAATGCTATGCAGATGGATGTATATATAATAGGTTTATGCATGTTCGCAATAGGTATGAGAATGAGATGCATCTGTTGGGAGACATCTTCTCAAAGGGGTGCTTTGCTCTCTGGCGTTCTTTCATCACTTCAGACTTCATTTGAAAATATGAGTTTGTTGTTATAAAAAATAATTAATTAATTAAAGAATTTAATTATATATTAATTATCAATTAATTAGTACACCCCAAAAGTTCAACCCCAAGGTTGAGCCCAATTTTATTCTCTATGGTCTATCACTCCAATCACTTTCTATAAGGGACAAAGCCTTATAAAGTGAGGGAATATTTTGGTAGTAACTACTGTGGGACAATGAAATTTTTACTCAAAATTTCCAACATAAGCGACACGTAAAAAAAAGAAGAGATTGTTAATAGACTTGCTAAATGAACTTCTAGCTAAAATGGAAAGAAATTGAAAAAAACTCATCTCCAATCACAATTCCTCTTCTGCTTTTAAGATAACTAATCTTCAGCGAGCTCCTAAATCTGGAAAGGGAGAAAAAACTCCTATAATTTTTAGTTAAAATTTGATTTGAAATTAAATACATGATTGAAGATGCTCTAGAGACGCATATGATGTTTGATATAATTACAGAAACGCCTCAAGTTTAGCTATCGACAGAATGAATATTTTTTTAGGTTTATCTTTACCTTTTGACTTCAACGCTGGTTTACATAAAGATAGAGGTTACTTGATGGATAGTGAATTTGCTTGAGGATAAGGAGTAATTTCAGCACACTCTTTAGATTTCTTTAATTCGAAGACTAGAAATTAACCATAACTTTTTAGAACATAAGGTGACCAAGTAAAGGATGAGGAGTAATTTCACCACACTCTTTACATTTCTTTAATTCGAAGACTAGAAATTAATAAAGGTATATAAAAAAAGAAAAACAAGTGTGTGAAAATTATTTCCTAAAATATAAAGTTAACAATATTTTGGCACAAGCTTTAATTGTGTAATCCCATTGGAGAGGAGAGTATTAACCATAACTTTTGAAGGGTGTAATTGAAGACATATTATTGAGAAAATTATAGCAGTGGTCTCTCAATTTTAACTCAATTGGAGCAATGGTCCATCAACTAAAAATGCATGAACATTGGTCCCTTAACTCATGAAAACGTGCAGCTATATATGGTCATTTTCATCAACTCCGTCAGAATTCCGTCAAGATAAGTCATGTCGGAAGAACCATTAATAATTAGGTTAAAGTTGAGAGACCATTGCTCAAATTGCATTAAAGTTGATGGACCATTTCTCCAATTGGTTTAAAGTTGAGAAATCATTGCTGCTTTCTCATTTTCTTTTCCATATTTTCCCTTTGATTCAGTCTCACGTGCATGATGCGTAACTTATTTTGACGGAAGTTCTAACGGAATTGACGGAAATGACCATAGTTGCACGTTTTGATGAACTAAGTGACCAATGGTCATGAATTTTTAGTTGAGGGATGATTACTCTAATTGGATTAAAGTTGAAAGACTATTTCTACAATTTCCTCTACCTCATATAGTTAATTTATCACGTATTAATTGTCTACCTATGATCATTTAGGGAGAATTTATATATATAGCAGGTGTGCTTGTTTGGATCCGTTGGGTCAATTGCTTTAATGGGTTCTTATTCTTAACAAAGTTCTAAAAAACACTAGGCAAGGAGCAACCAAGCAAAGAATAATGAGATCATGCAACGA
>JAOTRO020099511.1:0-13887 GCA_028566515.2 Pyracantha coccinea | reverse complement strand
CAACTAGCATTGTTGAGTGGTAGTACATCTCTACTCAAATTTTGCCATATTACAATTAATACACGGTAATGTTAGGAGATTAAATGTATAGTCTAAATTTTGCAAATTAAATAACATGGAAATTACTTTTGGATTTTACTTTTTTTTTTAACAAAAATGAAATTATTATTTAAGTGTTAATTAATATGCTTATTTCTTATTGATGGCATAACATTTAGTCTGTAAATTTAGTCGATTTAGCATACCCATGAGTACATAAGCTTTTGCCGTTAATTCTAAGGTTACAAACCAAACACAAGGCTCACCAGCATATGCCTGCCGCCAACCAAAAGCTTGAATGACGGACTGACAGTGGCGAGAGTGGCGACCAACTTCTTTACGTTTAGAACTGCAATTTCTGTGCAATAATATATTCTAAGAATATATAATTAAGAAAGACATCAAGACGATGGGATAAATCCCAAATCTAGTTAATCGGAGACGGTGGTGGAAGCCAAATCTTTGAACTGAAGGCAAACAACCATCGATGATCCTCAATTCCTGACTATTTCTTCAATTGCTTCAGTTACCATCAAATTCTCTTCAGTCTTCTTTCAGAAAATTCTTAAATTTGAGAAGTAAATCATAAATTTTATGCATAATAATACTCTGGGACAGCACAAAGAATGATAACACAAGAAAAAAGGGTAATAATTGACTAGTACTTACCGTTTAAAAAAAAAAATATTTCAACATATCTTTTACTGTTTAAAAAAAATAATGTACATGTTATTAATTTTTCTTGAACTTTAAAAAATAAAGAACACGTTTTGTTATTGAACCAAATCAGAAAACTAACTAGTATCCAAGTATTATCCGGAAAAAATTACAATATGTCGGTGTTGAATATTCCTGCTTGCATGCACCGATTTATCACCGTCCTCCCGTTTAATGGTGTTTGGGAGTTACCAACATCATGAGAACTTACTCACAGTTAAAGCCAATTAAGGGAATTTTACGTTATATTATTAATATCGCACATTAAATGTATGATTTTAAGTTTTGTTGCTTTGCTTCCGTTGGAATTCTAAGCTTACCAAATCATGTATAAATATACCACGTAGATTTTTTCCTACCCTTCGTTTGGTAGGTAAGACGAGAGAACAAACACATTCCAAATCATGCACACGTTAGTAGGCAAAGCAGACCACACAAAATGCACGTGCCAACAAGCCCCCTTCCCCTTAGGTAGTTGAGGCTTTCTAACGAAGTAATGGGTCAGGCACGTGATCCTCATCTACCCTCTCTTCCTTCGCGCGTTATATAAATATATCCACTTCCCTTAACATTGTATCACACCCTTTACCTGCTATCTTACTTACCCTTGCAACGTCCACTAACTCCTCCTCTCTTCGATCTTTCTTGACGACCCGATCAAAATGGTGACCGTCGAGGAAGTTCGCAAGGCTCAACGGGCTGAGGGTCCGGCAACTGTTTTGGCCATTGGGACATCAACTCCTCCCAACTGTGTGGATCAAGCCACATACCCCGACTATTACTTTCGTATCACCAACAGTGAGCACAAGACTGAGCTCAAAGAAAAATTCCAGCGCATGTGTATGTACCAATTTTTTTTTTGTTCTCATTTCTCTTTGAATAATTATTTGTTTTGTCATCATCTGTTACAATTTGTTCTTATTTCTCACTTTAGCGTTTATTCATGATTTAAATTCCATATTTGTAAATAATGAAGAACTACGAATATAGCCACAGAGAAACAAAATTTAAAGTAATGGTCATGGCTTTTCTCTCTGTAAGCTACTTATATCTGAAGAGGGGGCAATCTGTTAATATAAGTACAAAACAGTACTTTTTTTTTAAAGGGGAAAAACAGTACTAATTAAACATGAATATTATTTCCATACAGTAATTTAAAAACAAATGCTTTTTCTCCCTTGGAAACTTCATATTTGTGATGGTGGTTCGCTTCAATTGTTATGTCGTATTCTTTGGTACTTGAAATTAAAATATTTTCTGGTCAAAAATAGAAATAGCATGAAGAATCTAGTAACTGGAAAAAGAATTAAACCACCAATTAAAGACGAACAAAACCTCCTTGCTGCCCTGCACAACAAGCTGTAAGAAAGGACTTATGGGGAAACCTAATTAATAATTGCATTTATTTATTTTCCATGCTATCAATAAATATACTTAAAGGTCCAGAAAATTGAATCTTGAATAACATATGGTACTTAACTTTTCAGGTGACAAATCTATGATCAAGAAGCGTTACATGTACTTGACTGAAGAAATTCTGAAAGAGAACCCAACCGTGTGCGAGTACATGGCTCCCTCACTCGATGCTCGGCAGGACATGGTGGTTGTTGAAGTCCCAAGGCTTGGCAAAGAGGCTGCCACCAAGGCCATCAAGGAATGGGGACAGCCCAAGTCGAAAATCACCCACTTGGTCTTTTGCACCACCAGCGGTGTCGACATGCCGGGCGCCGACTACCAGCTCACCAAGCTCTTGGGCCTCCGCCCCTCCGTCAAGCGCCTCATGATGTACCAACAAGGCTGTTTCGCTGGAGGCACGGTTCTCCGTTTGGCCAAGGACTTGGCCGAAAACAACAAGGGTGCACGTGTTCTTGTTGTGTGCTCTGAGATCACTGCGGTCACCTTTCGCGGGCCTAGTGACACCCACCTTGACAGTCTTGTGGGTCAAGCCTTGTTTGGTGACGGTGCAGCGGCCGTCATCATTGGTGCGGATCCAGTGCCCGAAGTCGAGAAGCCCTTGTTTGAATTGGTCTCGGCGGCGCAAACCATTCTCCCCGACAGTGATGGGGCAATTGACGGACATCTCCGTGAAGTCGGGCTTACATTTCACCTTCTGAAGGACGTTCCCGCGCTTATTTCGAAAAACATCGAAAGGAGCCTTAATGAGGCCTTCAAGCCTATAGGCATTTCGGACTGGAACTCGCTTTTCTGGATTGCACACCCGGGTGGCCCTGCTATTCTGGACCAAGTAGAGGCCAAGTTGGCACTTAAGCCGGAGAAACTAGAGGCCACAAGGCAAGTGCTGTCCGATTATGGCAACATGTCGAGTGCGTGTGTCTTGTTTATTTTGGACGAGGTGAGGAGAAAGTCCGCCGAGAAAGGACTCAAAACAACCGGAGAGGGACTGGAGTGGGGAGTGCTGTTCGGATTCGGTCCAGGCCTTACCGTCGAGACAGTCGTGCTTCATAGCGTGGTGGCTGCTTGAAGACTTTGAAGGCATCAAATGATCATTTGTACTGTGTAGGAATGTAATGTGTCAACCTTAATTTCTTTCCAGTATTTGTAGCTAGTTTTTGGGCTTTGGAATTTGTTTATTTTGAAGCGTCTGTTGGTATCATGGGGTAAACCTTGATGCAATGGCTTTGTGGTGTCTTAAATGTTGAATAATATATATATGGATCCATCTCTAATTGTAGTTGCTCAGCTGTTCATTTTTTCAAGAAGCTTCAAATTACAGATCAGATCATTTATAGATCTTAACGACATATAGTCATAGTACATTGTATTTGGAATTAAGAAATTATGAAAACCAAGTATAATTGTGATTATAATGATGTCCAAGTTCCGCCACTGCATGTGTTGTATGTTAACTTCCCGAAATATATGCGTGAATAATGTTTATGAAAATTTACTCATTATTCAAAGAAGTTGCACATTGTCAAGAATGATGTTGATGAGGACCTCTAAATCTCCTTCCTTTTGAACACGATTGACGCCTAGTTTTAATGACCATGTATAGAAGACCCAGTTTAAGCACCACAACTTCTGCTTGCAAAACTAAAGAAGAATTGTGTTTATTGTACCGGACTATCTCGGACTAGACTAACTTTAGGGATTAAGCTGGATTAGCTTGGCATAAACTAACCAGTATAAGAATAATAAAGCATTTGGTGCAGTGTTGGACTAAGTCACAGATGAAATTTTGTTCTTATTTTTTTATTCATCTTATTAATATTTTATTATTATTAATCCACACTTTTTTCGTCTGACTCGGTCTCTCTCCCCTCTCTCTCCACTCTCGCTTTACCATTTCTTTTTCTTCTTTGCAATGTCTAGAATTAGTTTGGTCGACACCCCAGTCACCCCAGTCAGTGGCAACCCCTCCTCACCGCCAACAAGAACTCTAGAAAATCTTCTACCAATCTTGAGGCAATTCACAACAACATAATGTGTTATAAATTCCTCTCAGCCACACCCCATGTTAAGGTTAAAATTATCGAAGAAGAAGAGTGGGGTGGCGCCAACATCAATTTTACAACTCTAGAGCTGTAGAGCTATTTATACAAACTGAGATGCTCAAAATAACCCTTCTTCGCACTATCTAGACTCAAAGAACCCTTGTGATAGAGACTTAGATAAATAGTCAACCGAACATGGAGTAGAGCTGTTAATACAAACTAAGAGATACTCCTCGATCACCTGACTCTATGGCTCTAGAGCTGTTTACACAACCTAAGAGATGTCGCCAGCTGTCAATCGCAGAGTTGTTTAACACAAACTGAGAGATATGCTTGACGAAGTTAGGAAGGTCAGTTGTATTCTCAAAAGTGAGAGGGCTTCGCGTAGAGCGAGAAATTGCGTATGACAGATTTGTGTGTTGTGTTGAAGGTCCCTTGAATAATGCAGACCTTCTTCTATTTATAAGAGTGATTTTCACCTACTGTTGAAATAGTCCCACTCAGATTGTATTTCCTCAACACTCCCTGACCTAGATTATCGGATAAATCTGATTACCTTGTGAAATTCAGTCACTCCTACCAAACTTAGGACTCTAAACCTAGTTCCTTCTTCATAATTAATTCATTCCTTGTTCTGATCAAATTTGCACCCAGATCCTTGGAATCTTACGAATCCTAATAATGTTGTCTTGATCTTCAATGACTCCTAATGAAATCTGGTTTCAACCGAATTTAATTCTGGTCCTCAAGGAGTCCAACATTGACTTGAACTCGGCTAACCGACCTTGGGCATGGGCCTCCTGTTGGAAATTATATATTATAATATGAAATATTGTAATATATAATTTTAATAATTGAATGAAAAATAGTGTTAACCAACTTCTTAGAAATGTTATGTTGTTTAGGTGTATTCCCTTGACAAGTGATGTATACTTGTTGATGAAAAGTTACATCTCTTTAATAAGTAGAAATTGGAATCTATATAAACACATGAAACCATTGGTATTAAATAAAGAAAATTAGAGTTAATTTTTACTCTTGAGAAATAGGGTTTCCCCACTTTATTTCTCTCGTTCTTAGTCAAATTCCAAGTCATGTCTTGAGAGTACGGAATATATAAAGTTCGCCAAAGTCCGAAGATTGAAGTGCTTTGACTTCGGATTATAGAGTGTTGAATCCTGGAAGATGGATGCCTACTGAACTACAAGCACAAGAGTAAGGGTGAAATTCTATCTTTAGGACATTACATTTATGCAAGCCTCAATCTTCAAGTTTGTCAGTTGTTCTAACTCTATCTCTAGTTTATATTAATCTTGTATATTATAGATGTTGTTATTTTCTTTATGATTATTATCATTAGAATTCTTGTGTTATTTTCATATTTCCTAATATTGCTCCAACACCTCCATCCAAACAAACCCGAGAATTAGGAGTTTGTCTAAATTTGGGCCGAGCTCATAATCCTACTCAGTCCAAATTCATTATTTTGGGTCCAAACAACATACCATGAAGTTGAACCTTCTAGTCCTCTGTAAAGGTGGTCGAGATGAATGGAATATATTTATGATTCAATTAGTTTTATGATTTAGTTCTCGTGTCAATTTTCTTGTTTGTAAACGAGTTGGAAAAATTAATGAAATGAGTTTAAGCACTAATCTTTCAGAGTAACATGTAGAACTGAATGGAGGTTGTGCATCTCACAAAGACAGGGTTTTAATTAAACAAATAGAAGCTATGAAATCGAAGGATGTAGACGAGCTGAAATAAAAGAATGAGGGTCCGATCTGATATCTTGTGATATGTAAGGTTTGGTTTGGTTTGTGGTTAATGGTATGTTCTTTTTTATACAAGCGATAATGAAGAGGAAATCGAGCCTTGGACCTTGGTGTTGGGATAATTTTTCTTTTTTATTATTCAAATAAGAAAATGAAAACTTGCATTGACCACTTTGACTACATTAATTTTAAGGTTTTTATCACAATTGGTCATTGAAATTGATTTGAGTCTTTAGTTTGGTCCTAACTTCAAAATCAATCAAAGTAGCCCTTGAAATTTCCACTGGACATCATTTTAGGTTTTTCCGTTGAAATTCCATCAAAAAGTCTGTTAGTGTGCTTACATGGCACACATGTAAGACCCACTGCTCCAATACAATGATACATGTAGTATAACAAAAAGAATTTTTTAAATATATTTTAAAATCTAAAAAACAATTAAAAATGAATAATAAGACAAATTAAAATTAAAAAGATTGAAAACAAAAGAAAAAGCAAAACATATGGGATCAAAAAAGGGATATGTTGTAGTTATATTTGGAATAGGAATGTGATTGTGTAAATTATAGTGTATCTAGGGATATATTTTATATTCCTTTTAGTAGTCTTATAAAAGGGTAAGGATTTTACTTATCCTACTACTATAAATAAAGGCACAATGGGGTGATACAACACACACCTCACAATTAAATCTCTCTCTTCTCTCTCTTGTTCCCGCCGACCTCCCCTTCTCCATTCCCTTAGAATAGTTCAATCAAATATACCTACAATGGAAAATAAGTTATGAAAAAAATTGTTTTTTATTAAATGTCATGATAAAAGATAAATGTTCCCATAAGAATGTACCCACAGGCAGTTATAGTAATTCAAAAGAATGTACCCATATACAATTTCAACATTAAAATCCATATGTGACAAAAAATAAATAATGTACCCGTATAAATTCTTAATGTAAAAAATGATTAAAGGATATAAAAATGGAAGCAAACCATAAGACTAATTTACTTAAGGGTACATACTACATAAATCTTATAGGAAAAAAGTACCCATGTACAATTATAGTAATTCACAAGAATGTACCCATATACAATCTCAACATTAAAACCCATATGTGACAACAAAAAAAAAGCAATATATAAATTCTTAATGTAAAAAATGATTAAAGGATAGAAAAATGAAAGCAAATCATAAGACCAAATTACTTAAGGGTACATCCTATATATATCTTATAGGAAAAAGTTATACATATATGGGAACATAAACATTTAGAAGAAAAACTTACAATGGTGGTATAGAATAAAAGTTGGGTACATGGATTAAGGAGCCAGAGAAGAGAATGTACCCAAAGAAATTAAAATTGCGTTCATATCAATATGATGTCATTTGTTTCGATTTTGCAATATGATGGTCATGGAGAAAAAATAAGTTTGAAATTTTTTTGGCGAAATTTAAATTTCAAGATACATATTCAATATAATAATGTTGAATTTGAATATAAACATAAATTTGAGTGAGAGAATTATGGGGTTTTCAGTTAAAAGCGTGATAATGTGGGAGAAATATATTTAAATTTAAATTTGTTGTAAAAAAATAAAAAAATAAAAAAATGACATGAAAGTATTTTAATAATAAAATGCTGAGATGTACAAAGTCAATGAACTTTGATTAAAAACTGAAAAACCAATAAGGTTTCATTCTATGAACATTGTTGATTGGGACTGGATCCTAATTATTCCATCCAAAAATTAAAAAGAAGAGAAAACAAAAGAAGTCTTGGGCATGCTGCACGTTGTCCTCACTGGCATATTCGCATATTTCAGCTAGCCATGAGCCAATACCAAACAGCCACCGTGGGCTGCACGCCATGGCTGATTGGTGTACGCCTCATTCTCTTATTATGTACGCAAGTCAACTATATTGGAAAGTTGGAAAGTGTTGAACTTTGAACATAAATTCATTTTGTTTTTTGGTTGAATTGAAACAGAAACTCATGTGCAAATATTTTATTTTGGAATTGTGAACGAAACCGTATTCCATTCTCTTTACATCAAAAAACCCTAAACCAACCCCCCAAATTATTTCTACATGCCGTTCAGCATTGACCCTACTTACAAGTGATTTTATGTGATACTAATGTTTTAAAAGATGTTAGCGCTAATCGAGCAGTAGACTGAGGCCTAGCGTCTAGGCGAGGCCTAAACGGATTTTAGTAAATTAATTAGATATTATAAATAAATGTCTGCTTATATTTACAAAATAAATAATTTCGTTGGGATACATAAACTACAAGATAGAACAAAAAAATGATTATAAAGTATTAGAACATAATGAAAACATAGAGAACAAGCATATAATGTGTGTTCATCTAAGTATTCAATAAGTCTCTTACAATTTATTGAAAAAAATAAAATGCAAAATGAAAGTTATCTTTAAGTGAGTCGCAACCTATGCAGGTGCCTAGCGCGGTCTAGGTGGGTGCCTCAATACGTCTAGGTACCATTTCTTAATTTTCAAAAGGCTAAGCAGTAATAGGGGCGGTGACCAGTATCTTAGTGTCTAGACCAGACCTAGACGGTGCTAGGCAGAGATTTTTAGAACAATGGTTGATACTCAATACAAAGAAAGTTTCAGAGCCCCGACTTTCTCTAAGACACTAGACCATAAAATATCAAAAAAAAAAGATTAATCCCACGCAAATAATGCCTCAAAATCAGATAAGAAACAAAGTGAAAGTCAAATGAGAATTTGACCATAAGATTCCCCAAACTTTAAGCCATCCCTTGATGCTGCAAAAAATACCAGGATTTTCTTTAATATTTATATTAATTTAATGAGAAAAGTTATAGTAAGAGAATTTTACATATAAAGGAAAGTTTAGCAAGAGAGCTTACAATAATAGTTTCTTATGTAATTTTTGTTATAAGAAAGGATATATATTTCTAGAGGCCAGCGTGGCACGAGCCAATGTTGGATTTGTTGGCGTCATTACTTAAGGTCATCTCCAACTGAAAGGGTTAAGTGTAGGCTTGTCCAGAATTATAGCCCTGTAAAATATTATTTATAAATGAATTGCGTTAGGCCATACTCATATACTATTTCCAACCGAAGGGGCTAAATATAGTCGCCTCAATAATTTATTAGTTTTAAGTTTATAATTTAAATTTATTTGTTAATTTAATTGAACTACCTTTGGATATTTTCAAATCTAGCCGTTAGATTTGGATCAATTATTGCAATTGAGGAGCTAGGCTCCAAAAAAAGGGCGAAGAGGGGGCTACATTTGACTAGCCTAATGCTCCTTTGACCAAATAATGGTCTGGTGGGCTCATAGAATTATAGCCCAGCCTTCGGTTGGAGATGAGTTTTTGGACAAATCAGGTCATTTTTTGGCTTTTGGACCTTTAACTCTCTTCATTGGAGATGACCTAAGAAAGGGGCTACACTTGGCCAGCCTGATGCCCCTTTGGCTAAATAATAGTCTGGTAGGCTTTATAGAATTATAATATAGCCATTGATTGGAGTCTTGGAGATGATTTTTAGGTAAATCAGGCAATTTTTTGGTTTTTGGACCTTTAGCCTTCTCCAGAGGGCTCGTTTTAGCCCTATGGCGCTCCAAGAAATTAATATTTTAATGAACAATGTCAGACTATATTTCTTACCATCTCCGACCGAGGAGCCAAAGAGCCATAGGCCAAACATAGCCCTGTGACAAAAAAACTATCTCCAACCGAATGGGCCAAAGGGCCAAAGGCCAAACATAATTTATTATTTAAATTTAAAGATTACAACAACTTAAATTTAAAAACTACAACTTAAATTTAAAAACTATAATTTAAATTTAAAACTACAACTTAAATTTAAAACTACAACTTAAATTTAAAAACTACAACAACTTAAATTTAAAGTCTATAATCTTCATCATCATCATCCACCATTGTAGGATTATAGTTAGATGTAAACAACTCCCGTCGGGCCATAATTTCCCTCTTTTTCCTATCAAAATAGGCCTTACTCATTGGAGTATAATCCGAAGTGTTCCCTTACATGTTCCTATCATCTATCTCTTCTTGAATTTGTTTTGCCCATTCTTTGTGCCTACGGTTCCTTTCTTCCTCGGCAAAGACATTTTGCTCCGTCATTAATCATAATGAGGACGCCATTTCCTGTTGAAAGGCGTAATCATCCTTTGCCTTCCTTTTTTCCTTCAATTTTCGAACCTTGTTTCGTCCCATAGCCCTAGGTATGGAACCTTCACCCGAAGACGGGTTTTCTAACCTTGTTTCTTGAATGGTAGGAGATCCATGTTCATCCCCAACAACCGGCGTAGGAGCAACTATTTCTTGAGGTAGATTTTCAAATACCACACACCCTTTACAAATTTCCCAACAATCGTGATGATTAAGGGGTTTTGAGTTGTCCTCCATATACAATTCCTCCGCTTGGCATACCTAGAAAATATAATTACAAAATTAAAGGAAATTAATTTATGAAAGTAAATATAATATAATTAAATATTTAAAATAACTTGTGAAAACACGTACTTCGTCATAGTAATTGGCTCCGCTTTCATGTTTGCTTTCGGCCTTTAACACTGCTTGATACCATTTGTTCAAACTTGGATGAAGATGTTTTTTCCATCTTGAAGAATAACTCTCATGGTTTCAGGAATTCGGTGGAGTGGTGCCTTCGTAGAACTCATAGTACTTTTTGGACGTACGAGTCCAAACACCTTCACTTGTTTGAGAACTCCCCCTCACACTATCTTCGGAGACCCATCTATAAGCCCTGTAAAGAGCTTCATCTTCTTTTCGGGTCCAAGCCTTACCTTTCAATGCAGATCTGGCCATTTGAAAAATATTGAAAAAATTGAAGCAAAGATTATTGGAAGAGGTAAGAAATGATGTAGGAGATAAATGCAGTAAGATAGTATGGAATGGTGAAAATAATGTGAGAAATTGTGTAGGAATGACTTAGGTATTTATAGGAAAAAAATAGGAATTTTAAAATATATTTTTGTCCCCAAAAATAATAATATTCAAATCCAACGGTCACCTGACGTCAACAAGCCGTTGGTTTTAAATTGTTGGGCCGGTTCGGGGCTAGCTGGCTGGCTTATTTGGGTTAGCTGGTTAGCCTGATTTGGTATTTTTAGCCCGGTGGGGCCCAAAAGCCCTTTGGCCGTGTCATTTCGGGCTATTTTCGGCCCTATGGCCTTCTGGCCGGATCGGTTAGAGACGACCTAAATGTCCTTATTGCAGATAATGCTTTATCACAATGGTGAAAATCAATGATGGCTTGGTACCATGGTGCGGGTTCAATCCCCACCAATTCACCTTCTCTCTAACAATAAGTATTTAATCGAGTAACTCTATAGTTGTACTAAAAAAGAATCAAAGTCACAAGCCTAAGTGGGCAAGTGAAATTTGACTAAGCGCATGGATCAAGCCCATAGCATTAAAAACCCAAGGATGTACGGCATAGTGGTGGGCAAAGAGTCTATAAATACTCTGTGTTTCACTCATACACACCATGCAAAAGTTATTCAGTTTTGTCCCTCAAAGAAAAAAGAGAGAAAAATCTAAGACAAAACACATTGTGTGTCATCCATTCTATATTGATCTAAGTGAGAGACATTGCTAGCGCATCAAATCAGTCCCCCCGTCATCCGTTGCTAGATATATTAGTGCGGATACCCTTGGGCTCAACACTTAGGGAGCTTTGTGTGATCAATCGTGAAAAGGAAGATTGCAAGCATATGGATGATCCAATCAAGCGGTATGCACGTGGCTAGAGATTCGATGTGTATTTAATTATTTGAATTAAATTTATCCTAATAATATGCCCAGAAACCCAACACACACAAGCTATACTTTAGCTTTTAATTATTTTGAATCGTGACAAAGTTCTTAAATCATTTCAAGGAAAGATGAATTTTATACATGTACAAGATGTCGTCATGGGAATTTTCTCCATTGGTGTGTGTTTAGGCCTAAAAGAACACTATTGGGCCAGGTTTCGGATTGGTCTTCGCCTAGTGTTCTTTTAGAAATGTAATGGGCCAATCAACCGCCTAATCAGATCGGCCGAAATCCCACTATAAGAAGAATTGATTGGGATAAGGGGAAGAGGTCGAGTCTTGATATAACAAGGAATCTTAAGGCTGAAGGTGTTAAGAATTGGGAAATGAATTTGGTTCATTATAGAGCCTAGTTCAGGAACCTATTGGAACTATGATTGGCCAAATCGTAAGCGGATTGGGATAAAGAGTTCTAGTCTGAGTACATCTCTAGTTTGGCCAAGAGTGGATTCATTACTATAAATAGAGGAGAAAGTGCATCATTCAAGCCCTCTCCAATTCAACACACAAACTGCCCTGTGTAACCTCGCTCTACGCGAAACCTCTCAACAACCTTGAGAACTCTATTCTTTTCCCCTTTCTCGCCAACACATCTTCAATTTTGAAAACAGCACCGTGAAGGTAACCGGTAACATTTTCAGTTTGGAAAACAACACTGTTGCCGTAGAATCAGCTGACCGCGGAGCACCTTCAGTTTGGAAAACAGCACTACGCCGAGGCCGACTGGTTGTCTATCAGAGTCTCGGTCGAGAAGGGTTTCGAAACCTTGTTGGCAGATGTCATCTCATCTGCCTTCTTGGCGAAGTGAGGTGTTACCAGGTTACTACATTCGACACATTGACAGCCGGATTTGATATTGAACTTCACAGAACTAGTCTTCAGGCTCTAGAACCCGAAGGCCGAGACGTGTTCCTTCCTTGGCTGCAATCTTAAGATCAAAGAAGTCAGCAGCGCGCTTAACGCAGCATCAACACATATTACTCCCCGGCTGAGCTCGGCCAACTAGTTGGCATGCCTCGCACACAACCGAAAGACGTAGTTAGCTTATTAGTCACTCGACATGCGCGTCACGTAGGCTTGATAGTTTTTAGGGTCAACTCGACAGACCTACTAACAGAAATACGAGACGCTTTAGTTAGTAAAGGCCATGACAATGGACCCATCGATCGATCCAGGCAACTTGTTCTAAAAAATAACCTATTACCGGCAACACAGGTCGAGACAGGATCCGCTCGGCTCAAAATGGTTGATTTGGAAAAAGGTGGTGGATCAATTAGTAGAACAAATGGCTTTAACCCAAGGTCGGAAACACCTGTTGATATGGTCGAAGTCCAAAGATTGATCAATTTAGCATTGAAAAAAGGGCATAAGTTTCCAAAATTCATTCATCCATATCTTAGCTATGTGGAGAAAATCGAGTACCTTAAGGGATTCAAAATTCCAGATTTCAGCCTTTTTGCCCGAGAATCGTCCCTATCATCATTAGAGCATGTGGCTCGATTCACTGTTCAATGCGGGGACTTTAACAATGACTTCTACAAGCTGAGACTGTTCAACTTCTCATTAATGGGCTCGGCATTTGCATGGTATATCAATCTCCCACCCAACTCTATCCAGAGTCAGGAAGAATTGGTCGAGAAATTCCACGAGCAATTTACCGACCCAGGATGGATGTGTCAGTGGCTTCTGTGGCCAGGATGGGCCAAGCCTCTAACGAGTCACCAATAGAGTACCTTACGAGGTTCACGTCAGCCAGAAACTAGTGCGGGGTGCCTCTCCCTGAGGCCGAGTTCGTTAGACTTGCTTTAAACAGCCTGGATGTAGAGTATAAAAAGAAATTCCTGGGGGCAAATTTCCAAGATATGTATGAATTGGCTCGACATGTCGAGCAATATGATTACTTGCTCCAAGAAGAAAAAATCTCGAAGTCCCCATCACGAGGAACGATTTACAAGAACCCTACAGTTAGTTATGCGTCGGCCGAGGGTGAAGAATATGCCAATGCTAGTATAGATGCGGCCGAGATTATAATCGACAAACCATA
>JAOTRO020099332.1:0-13899 GCA_028566515.2 Pyracantha coccinea | reverse complement strand
GAAAATAGTGTAAGATTCCTAAATCCTTCATATCAAACTCCCTTGTTAACTGACTGATCACAAATTGGACATGAGAATCATCATCACCACTGAGTATGATGTCATCAACATACAATAACAACACAACTATGGAGTGACTATCATGTTTGACATATAAAGAAGGATCTGCATATGAAGCTTTAAAACCCAAGCTGAGAAGGAATCTGAAAAATCTTTCATTCCAGGCTCGATGAGCCTGTTTAAGACCATATAAAGACCTTTCTAACTTGTATACAAAATAAGGATGAGTCTTATCAATGAATCCTTGAGGCCGTGACATGTATACTTCATCTAGAAAACCATGCAGGAATTTTTTTTTACATCTAGTCTTTAAGTTTCCAACCCTTTGTTGCAGCCAAAGACAGAATTTTTTACATCTAGTCGTTTAAGTTTCCAACCCTTTGTTGCAGCCAAAGACAACATCAATCTAACAGTAGTAGGCTTAACGACAGGGCTAAAAGTCTCATAATAATCAAGACCAGCTTCTTGAGAAAAGCCCTTAGCCACTAAACGAGCCTTATACCTTGCAACTGAACCATCAGGATGTCGTTTGACTTTATAAATCCACTTACAACCCACCAAGTTTTTGTTAGGTGGTAAAGGAGCTAACCTCCAAGTTTTCTGTTTAAGAAGAGCATACAGAGAAAGCTAGAGAGAGTTTTAAGAGAGAGAAAGTAGAGAGGGAAACTGAATATTCAATATATTTCAACAACAACCATTATTACATCATTTATCTTTATAAATACAACCACACATAACTAACTTCTAGATTCACCAATACAAGTGTGACACATAGCAGTATCTAACAATTCTATCTCTTACTCTAACATCGATATCTTTAGGTCCTCTAAAGAAGTCCAAAACGACGCGGCTAGGCTCGTCTTCGACCACCTCTCTGATCACCTTTAATCCAAACCCATAATCCTATTCCCGACCCTTCCTCTTTTGTCTGGTGAACCTCACATGCCAGTTTTGGAGATGAAAGGGAAAATTTTTGTGGGTGAAGAAGAAAAAAGCAGTCAGACTTGAGTGAAGCAAAGGTCGCTTACCATACCTTTACTAGCAGCAAATTAGTGTCATCCGTTGGGTATTTATATTCTTTTTACGATATTTGCTTAAAATAGTTATGTTTCTTATGTTCTTTTATTTATCTAAGTTGTGTTTGTATTTTCAATGCATTTGTTACATCAAATTCCATGAATACGTTACCTATAGTTTTTATTTTATTTTTTCAGTTTCATTGATGTAATTTTCATATGAAATAATTCCTTTACAAGATGTGCATCGCAAGAGCTTTTCCATTAAAAGTGATATCTGATGAGATGGCATGTATAGGGGCTCATGTATTTATAATGGTTTCAAACTTTCAAAATTACATGGATTTGGAAAACCCTAATTAAATGTAACAATTGAAATTCAAAATACAAACAGAAATCAAACAAACGATTACACGCAGCTTTAGCTTACAACAAAATTTGAAAACAAGTCCTATAAACATGGAATAATTGAAAAGATAAGAGCTCCAAGTGAAGCAAAACTCCTCGAGTCACGTTACAGTAACTGCATGTGGACCTCGTCAAACACCATGGTATACAACAGTATATTGCACTATCAGGCGACAGATTATATCCGTCATTGTGGATGAGTTGCGCATAGAGGTTTCAGGGCTTCTAGATATATTATGGGAGTAAAATTACAAGCACACAGCAAACACACATCATTTAATGATGAAGGTATTTGCGGATTGTGAAAAGTTCAAAGCAATGTAATGGATTACATTTTACTTTCGGATTTGAGTACAATTGCAATCTCATAGAACATTTTTCAAACATTTCAATCTCACACACAAACTTTTATTTTGTTGCAATTCCATATATCCGTTAGTTAAACTGTTAGTTTGATCGTTAAATGATAACATGACAAATGCATGACTCACATATTTGACCACGTGAGATATAAAATATAATTGGTTATCAAAAACAATTTAAACAAAAAAATTAAATTAAAACAAAACAAAAGGGGCCCACCCCTCTTCTCCCACCCGAGACCTCCATCGCCATCTCCTTGCATCTCTAATGCATGTACAGTGTTCACATCTCTGTGCAATGCTGCTGCATTTTCTCCCATTTCTCATCACACTACTGCCCCAAATCCCTCTCACTCATCCTCTGATCACGAATGATAAAACCCGACCTGAAATCCGAAACCCAAAACCCGGTTGCATGTTCGAGTTCTGGAGCTCAGTTCGAAGGACCAAGTTGGAAACTTTCGCGGAAACCCACAGGGGATTGGAAAATCGTGGCGTCTTCTGAATTGGGTTTCTGGAGATTGCTCTGTTTGACCATTTTCTCGGAAAAGCTCGGGACTTTTTCTTCAGCTGACTTCTCTCTCCTCCGTGTTCTTCGCTACCAAGTTTGAATGTGAAAAATCCACCGCCACCATGTCAATCCTCCCCCTCCCAATCCCTCAACCCCATTCCCAAATTTTCCAAATTTCTCCTGATTCTTCGTCTTCCCCAAATCTCCCTAAAATTTTCTCTCAATCCGAAAGAAAACCATCAGAAAATATGTCATACATTTCTCGTGTCGTACATTTCCCACGTCCTCACGTACCATTCTACTAACGATTTAATTAACAGATGTGCGAAATTGTAATAAAATAAATTTTTTGTATATAAGATCGAAATATTCTAAAAGTATTTTATGAAGTTACAATTACTCTCAAATTTCAAAGAGTAAAATATAATTTATCCAATATTTTATAAAAATCTTTAATATTTTACAAGATCTGATCAACCATAAAAAAAAAAGACAAAATAACTAAAATACCAAGACGGGACAAAAAAAGTAAAAACTAAAAAGAATATTCGCTTTCTAGAGTTTACAAGGGTCGGTCAAAAAATGAGTTAACAGACCGAGTCAAGCTCCAAACCCAATCAGTCTACGCGTCAACCGCTCACTGCTTCCGCCGACTCCGCCCGTCTCCGCCGTGTATATCGTGATTTATACTATCCCCCAAAAACGTCTTCGCCGCGTCCAAGCTCGGGAAATAAGTCGGCTCCAGAAATATCCGACTCAGCGAGTCACACGTCTCCGGACTCACCACAACTCGGTTCCCCTTCGCCTCCAAGCTCCCCATCAACACCACCAGCACCTGCTTGTACGCGTAGTAGAAACGCTTCAGCGCCGACTCAATCGCCTGAAGCGCCTGCAGCACGTGGATCTTCTCCGAGCCGGAGCCGGAGTCCGAACCGGCCTTCTTCTCCGAGTACAGCCTCATCGCCGCCTCCTGAATCCGGGGCCCACCCTTGGGGTCCACCTCAACCCCCAATATGAACGGCACCTTATGCCTTAGTTCCTTGCAGAGCTTCGTCACTTCCACGAGCGCCTTCGATCTGAAGCAAAACGACTCCGTTTCGTCCACCGTCTTGATCCGCAGCTGATTCTTCAGCCTCAGAAAATCGGCCGGGTCCATCAGAAGGTGGAGATCCTCTATCTCCGCCAGGAGCTTCCATATCCGTTCGATCACGTAACAGTCGCTCGCGGCTTTTTCGAAGTCCCGAGATTCGATGCGGCTCGTTACGCGCTTGAGAAGCTCCCGGCAAACGTGGACCCACGACTCGAGGACCTGTTGCGTGGTGTACACCGTCTGGTTCTCGTAGTTGTCGACGTGGGCGTCGTGCGGGCTCTTCCTCAGCGTATGCAGCTCGCTCGGCTTGCAAACGGCGTCGTAATCCAGGTTCGGTTTCCCGGCGAGGTTCGGCTCACCCAGACCTAGCGAGTACGTACAGTTCCTCATCTCGCACTCGATCGAGTACAAGATCTTCTGCGCCATCCCTTCCGATTTCTGCCACGAGGCGAGCCGCGGCAACAAACTGGCCTCGCTGATGCGGCTCACCACAGTGTGCTCCCCCGAACTCCACACCTCCGCCATGCTCCCGTCGCGGGCCAGCTCACCGTTCGACCTGCTGAGATCGATGATCGGCGCCATTCCGCGCGTCTCGCTGTCTTCCTCGTCGTCCTCGATCAACATCGCGATGAGCTGTATCTGGCTGGTAGTGAGCGACTCGAGCCGGCGCTTCCACTCGCGCCGGTTCGAATACGGCCTAGGATCGGACAAAACAGTCGAGACGAAGCGGAACGTGATTTCGAGAGCTTGGAGAGCCGGTTTGAGAACCGACTCGTTCTTCCAAGAGGGGAAGTCGTGTGAGCTCCAGAGCTGTCGGAGCTCCGGGAGGCGGAGGTAGTGCTCGTAGGTGGAGCAGGACATATCGGAGGCGGCCGAAATATCGGTCTGGAGTTGGGAGGCGGCGCGAAACGAACCGGGAACCGAAACATGGAGCTTGTTGGAGAGCTTGGGGGATTTGCTGGGCATGTTGGAGGAGACGATCTTTGCTTTCCAATCTAAATCAACCATTTTCCAGAAGAGAAACCGTTTTTGAAAACGTTTTTATGTTTTTGAGAATTTTTGGATTTAGGATTTGAGTTGCGTTTGAACTGGACGAGGGGAGGACAGGGGTATTTATAGGGCAGAGGAAATTGAAGAGAAGAAAAGGCGTGTGGAATATTTGGGGCATGAAGAACGAGGAATTTGAAAGTCGTGGATTTGAAAACTAAATTTAAAAAAAAAAAATCGGTTTTTAATATTTTTGTTTTGTGGACACATGAAGCTTATCCGTATCACCTAACGGCTAACCAGTTACCAATACGGTGCGTCCGTAGCAGCGTAGCTTCTTAACAACCAAACGAATATTAAATAAAAATACAAAAACAAAATTAAAAAGGAAAAAAGTCGGTTTAATTTTTAACTGTATTCCGCTAATAGTATTACATTGGGTTGTGTTTTTTCACAGGGGTATTTTTGCTCATCATTTTTAAGTAAAGGTAATATTTATCATTATATTTATTATCTTTAGATAAGTTTAATTTTTGATATTTGTGTAGTGGGTAGACACAAATTTTTAACATTAAACTCATTCGATGTTAATAATAGATAAGGTGGTAAGCAATACCACTACTTGAGGGTTGTGAGCAAAAATACACTCTTTTTTTTCTCACATGTAAGTGAGAAATTTTAGTTTGAATATAGTGAATAATAAGTTCAAATTGAATATATTTCTCTACCTTATTAGTGTAGACATATCGTTGCCTAAAAATAAAAACCTAAATTTAATACCATCTCGTTATGTTATTGTTTTATTTAACTATAATATGCATATTTTTTTGTCTGTAGATATATTCTTGAAGTGAGATATGATATATTTTTGTTATGCCTGAAATCAGGCGCGGATGTAGATTGAAACTAATGTGGATCACCTAGAATTTGGAAAATGTACAAGTGCAAATCTTCCAAGGAGTCAAGGACCCTCTGAATGTTTAATGCGGGTCATGTTTGTGCCACCCAAATGTTTGTTGTAATTAGACTGCATCGACAACACTCAACAAATTCACTCATTAGACATATAGGTTGACATGTGTACAATTTGATTTGGCTGGTGATAACAAGTCCAAAGTGTTCAACAAGATGCACTCTTTTACAAGTTATACACCTGTTTCTATATAAAATTTGAACTTTTAGTACTGGAATTGTCCAAGATTCGAGTTCTAAAATTTTCACTGCCTGTAATAATAAGGGAGTCTTAATAAAAAGGTCCCGGTACTGTTCACTTTTAACGAAAAATCAATTTTTATCTTTAACTGACACTATTCATTATACCTTCAAAAATGATTTTTTATTAAAAAAAAATTTTTTTGAGAACTTTTCATTAGTTTTCCTTAATAATAATAATATGTGATAGTGTTCATAATGCACACAACTGCGTTCGTTTGAAATGGACCTGAAAAAAGTGTGGAATGTTGAAAGTTTGACTTTAGTCAACGTTAAGCGACGTTGTCCATCTACCATCTGCTAAACTGCTGTTATATCTTTTTTTTTTCTTTTTCTTTTCATTTTTCATTTGTTTTGAAAATAACACGTTTCATTTCTGTATCTAACCATGCACCGAACTGTCTAATTTAATTGAAAACAATTAGCTAATCTTAAGGTGGAAGGACTTATCCGTGACACTTACCTACTAGTTGTAATCTTTATGTATTTACGTAGGAATTTACATATCGTGCACCAATAAGAACTATTGACAACGAGATTCAAACCTCGATGGGACGACACATAGCAGGGCTCTTACTAAATGAGCCAACAGTCATTGGCTGTCATATATAATTCTTACTCCATCAAGTTTCTATATTCCCTTTCGACAAGAAAAAAAGTTTCTATATTCCCATATATCGGCTTTGTTCTCTTTTTGAACAAAATAGGAGCGTACCCTATGAACCTTCACCGTTCCTTTAAATTACTTGACTTTGGGTTGTACGGTAAAGAATGTTAGAGGATAAGATTTCATGTCCGATCATAGATAATTAATAAATTCATAACATAAAAAAGTTGCAATCTCTAACATTACCAAGGTCTTTAAAATAAAACTCAACACCAAGTAATGAACAGTTAAGTTAAGAGACAATATCAGTGTTATTGGTAGTGGACTTGCATAAACCTACAAATTTGATTATTGTATCAATTTAGGCCATACTTTCGACACCTCCTAAACCAAATTTACTGGCCTCAAATTTGTAGTTTGCAAAGTTTTAGATAAGTCGAATCAAATATAATATATATCTTTTTGTTTTTGTGGTCAATAGTTGTAGCCGAGTTGTAAAGAAGACCATTAATTTATTCGAGTTCCTTCTTTGGATGCTTCGTGGGTTGAAAATTGGTTGTCATCCAAACATTTTGAGTAGAAGAAAATGTTTGTCGACGTTTCTCAATTGGTCAACAAATCTAAAGAAGGCGACAAGAGTTTGTGGTCACAATTTACCATGCCCTTGTCGGTTAAGTTGGGATAGGAATAGGAGAAGGGACTCAAAATTCTGTCCGGACATTTCGGAAAGGAGAAAGAAAAAGACTGCAGCCGACTCCGCTAATTTTGTACCATAGCCTTTTAGTCCGCCTCCTCGCGTTGGATTAAAGCCAAATTAGTCCTTGTAAAAGAAAGCAAGTAAACGCCGACTGCGCATGGAAAGAGCATTCTGGATAGGATTGGAAATGTTTAGCTTTCTCGTTATGTATTGGACGCAACCTTTAGTCCCATCGATATTGCCATATTGGGCATATGTTGAGATGATTAAATACGGCAACTTAAATAGGGTTTTGGTTTCTTTTGTAATTACTTTGATGCTCATGTCCAAATAACGTGGGGGTTCCTTTTCCATACTCTCGATGAGGAAAAAATATATTTGAACATGACGTCATGCAAACGCGAACTAAAGTTTTAAAAGAAATGGAAACAACGAGAGCTAAAATTAAACCAAAAATGTGGAGTAAGCTCCTATAGTATCATACTTATGAGTCTCAATCTTATTTATGACAGTTCGAAACACCTTCTAAATTTCTGATCGTAATAGTTTCTATAGAGTTTATTAACTCTCAGTTTAACGTCGTTTCAAATATTGAAGAAATCTCTAAGGTTTGAACGATGGATGCGGGTGTTTGCATGTTTTGCATTACACTCAAAGGATTCGAAACGTTACCCTAAAAAACAAAATGTGTTTCCTTTTGGCACTTTTCTCATATTATTTAAGCCGTAATTGAAATAGAACATGCTAAAATGTCATTTCCAACATTGTACATTTCATTTCAAGTTGAAAAGTAAAAAATATAAATAAAAGCAGCCGACTTTACATTACATTTGCACATACATATCCAATCCAGGACAAATTTTTCAGTGTAATCAGTACACGTGATGGTACATCATGTGTCACTATACAAATAGTGGGACGTATGTGCTAAAAATGTTAATAACTTAAAAAATCAAATTTCTCACAACTCTTATTAAAACACGTGATGTACCACTTGTGTTCCTGTCACAACTAAAAATTTCTCTCAATCCAGATGAATCATATAAATAGTGATGGTATTATTTAATCCATCTTCCCGTTGGACACTGTTTGGAACTTTGGATGATTCATACTCTCTCTCTGTCTCTAACTTCGACTCTCGTTCCCTTCCCCAAATCCAATCCAATCCCCCAAACAAAGTTGGACTTGGGTTGGATTAAATCCCCCGCGTTTACCGCCATCAACATCCGCCAATCCCACCGCCTTTAAGCGAGCCACGTGTCCGCCAACCACTGGCCCACCAAAGCGAGACTCACTCCAAGTGCCTTCCAACTCGGCGACGCTTTTTGGTCGCCAACCAAATCACGCGGGGTTAACCATGTGAGACGTGCCCCCACCTCCCGACACGTGGCGTGACGGTCACGTGAGCTACCCACTTCACAGGTGCGCGGGACACGTGGGATCATCACTGTTGTGCGGCGGTGCCTAACAAGCCACTAGTGCAGCCATGTTGGCCGTACAGTAGTGGTGATGGTGGAGTTGTATGATCCGACGACAGGCGACGGTTGGGATGGATGTGGTTAGTTGGCTCCGTAAGTTCTCGTGTATGTATGGTAGTGTGGATATGCCCACCCCCATCAAAAGCAACCAAAAGCCAATAAAGGTTTGGTGTTTAATTATTTTTGAAAAGAATTGGACGTTGAATTGGGTCCTTGTATTTGCACTCAACATACGAAGAGTTTGCAAACCAAGCGTAACCATATTATTTAGAATTAATTTGCTCATTTGTTACATCCGAGTTTGAATTTATTTTTCGAGTAAAATGTGTGTTAGATGTGAAGTATATTATAAGTAGACGGATCACCAGAGATATGGATAAAAAGGACAACTCCAAGTTAACAAGGCTCTCGCTTTATGAGAGTCAAGAAAAATATTTATTTTATGTAGCCATATCCTTATTTTTTAAAGAAACTATTTCCACAATTCGAAATCGTGATTTTTCGATCACAAAAAGATAGTTTTTCCGTTGCATTGTGGCTCGCCCTGCGAGAAGTGTGAATACAATTGTAAAAATACGAATTGGCTTGTTTGACTTGATTAATTTAGAATGAAGTTGAATTAGTCAATCCATAAGCTATACGGTGCTTTTTAGTTAGATTGGAATAAATAAAGGCAGAATGTTGGTTTTAACAAATTTAAGAAAGTCGGCCGGTTGTCGAAATGGATAAATGTCCAACAGCTTATGGTGGGATAAACAAGAGCTCACGAAACGAGTAGATGGTTGCAATCGTGAGTGCATGTAACCATTTTTATTGGGAGCCAATAATACAAGCACAAATTTGTATTTTATTTATTTTTTAATATTTAATAGAGAATTTTGTTGCCGTTGTTGCTTTATTTGACCTTGGGAGGAAAGTCAATTGTGGGCTAGGAGTGGTTTCCTAGCAAGGAAGCATGCTTTGAGGCAGAAAGTGGGGGATTATTGGCTATCATGCACCGGATGCTAAGGATTGCCCCCAGCTTTATCCACTCTTCTTTAGATAGGATTGAATCGGAATCTATGTAAGACGTTATAAAACATGTTACCGTCAGTTGTTCACATTGCGTTGTATCAAGGCTTAAAAATAGGTGTCGGTTTTAAGGCTTTAAACTTGACGCAATTCAAGATGTTATTGTGTTTTTTTTTTTTTTTTAAATATATCTGATATTATAATTCAAACCTCCCTAAAAAAACCAAGGAAAAAAGAAATGCGTTATGAACGAAAAATATCTGTGAACAACTAAAAGTAACATATTTCGAGATTGTAGCTAGGGTCTTGAACATTTTAATATTCTTAGTTTCTAACTAGAAGAAGCTAAGAAAAATATGAAGTGATTAGTTGGATAACCAAACCAACGTCAAAGAAAAAGATTAGGTTTCTCCCAAAAAAAAAGGAAAAAAAAAAATTAGGTCGACGAATTTTCTAGCCATCAGTTTGCCTAAGTCCACGTCCACGCTGTGTGACTTAGAATTATACCAACAAAATAGCACCATTACAAATCAACTCAAAAGAAAAAAAATTGACCTCCATTCAATTATATGCCATTGGAGCTGATTTTTTTAGCTCTTTGGGCATCATTGTGAGAGAGTTTTTGGGTTAAATGTTACAATGTTCACATGAAGTTACTAATTCATATATCATATGAGCATATAACAAAAAAAATTTCTTCAAAAGTAGTCAACAGTAATTAAGGTGTGAAGACCTAGCAAACAAGTCGTGTTCGTGTTGTTTTTCGTGCTATATCCGTTATTTTAATTAGTTGTGTTGTTTCAAACTTGTATCTTAATGGATTCTTAATAGATGACCCATTAATGATCCGATTTGTTAACGAATTGTGTCGTTTCGTGTCGGATTAACACGTTATGCAAGAAATTGATATTTCTAATGTATAGATCTAGCAAACAATATCCTATCGGGGTCTTAGTAGGTGACTTGATAATAACCCAACTCGTTAATGAGTTCTTAACGAGTAATCTAAGATGAGAATCACTTGTATCATGGCATCGACATAATTATCTGAAATTGATCGTCGAAAACAATCAAATCATTCAAAAAACAATAATGTTTTTATTCTGAAATTCCTAGCGTGCTTGGATGATATTACTCGGATGATAACAATATTCCAAACTCAAGTCACAATTCACAAAACCATTTTGTTGTTCCATCAATCATCGTTGTGCACTACAAGCAACACCAAAAGATTCCCAGCTCAATAGATTTGGAACAAAGATTATAATTTTGCACCCCGCGACGTGCACAACTCAAACTCATACAAGATTAGCACATTAAACTTTAAACACCAACGTCATTAATCAACCACTCGCAAGTCCTAGATTAACGACCTCGTTCTAGTTAAGATTAAGATTCTTTTTGCGTCGACATTTTGTTGGTTGTTCATGCTTCGTGACTTATAACCAGTATTTAAGATATTCACGAAATTATCGTTATTTTTGTCCAAATGTTTAAAAAATCAAGAATCGATATGGTAAGAAAGTGAAATGCGAACTTCAATCTATATCGGTGGGATACAGAAAAATCAATAAATTTCAATACATTTACTGATTCATGATAGAAAATATGCAGGAACCGTTGCAGATTTCAAACTTTTGAACTTTTTTTTTTTTTTTTTTTTGAGAAATGTCTCTCTAACTTCGACTAGATATAAATGAGTTGATATACTCAGCCATTGCAATTTTTCATAATTTTCATCGAACGCAACCGATATTAATATCGATATATCCATCAATATTTTCATATACCGTATGAATATTTCCATCTACATCAATATTTTAACAATGCTCATGACTTACCCCACGTCCATTAATCTCAAAAGTATATTAAAATAATAATGTATTGAGACTAAAAGGGTTTGAATTGATTAATTGAAAAATTGGTTTAAGGAAATAAAGACCAGCGTGCCTGCCCGGTTTGTAGTTTATGTGGATAAACATTACGTGAGGGGATGGCCACCGTTGTTCCTGTCTTTTACAAGTCAAAAGAACATTAAAAAAAAAAAAAACAGGAAATGTTGCTTAGCATGGGGCTAAGGGGACCAGAGGGACCTATATTGGGAAAGATTGAGGCATGACAGGAGCAAGCTAACCCTACCTTTGCACAAGTTCATCACATTATGTTTTTCGTCAGCTCTGCATCTCGAAATTCAAAATTCTAATGATATACGAGCTGTTGCAGATGTCGGTTAAGTCAGTTGATTAGAATAGTATACAGACCTCCTTGTACTTGATGCCGATATCCGAAACTCAAATGAGATCTTAGTTTATGTATGCAAACAGTTTAAGTAGAACGTGTATCAGAGTATGGTCAAATGAGGATGGATAGCAGGACCATAGGGGTCGACCCGCCTAGCTAATCATCTTCTCATCTAATTTGTGCAATTAGTTGTGACTTTGTTATGTTATCACCGATTTAGTGAAGGACCAAAAAGTCATAAAACTAAAACATAATGTATTTCATTCTCGAAAGCATTTATACACACTACCAAAAGACCCCTATTACACCTTCGTGTACTTGTAAAATAATAACTTCAGGACACGTTTGGTGGACTGGTTAGGATAAGATTTTTGATATTTTGGACTGGTTAGGCTAAGATTAGATGGGATAGGCTAGGCTAGGTTAGGCTATTCGTCTACTGTTTGGTGTAGACTAACACAATTGGCTTAGGATTGGATTGAAAATCACTCGACCCACCCACCCACTCATCGACCACCACCCAACCCACGCTGCTCTTAATCCACAACCCGTCTAGACCAAAACCCGTGACCCATGACACCGGCACAGCTCGCGGCAGCGCTCCAACAACCCCACAAAATCGGGGCTGCTCACGTCGAGATTTGGAGAAACAGAGGTCCACGTCGTCGGGGCTGCTCAGCGACAACCCAGCAGCCTGGTTGGGGGTTTTTGTCGTTGGATTGGGAGCGCAGCGTCATGTAGATTGTGATGAAAACCAAGATTACCGCCATGTTGAAGTAGGCTGATGCCTGCCAACGAGTGTAGGGAGGAGCCGGAAAAGGATCCTCTCCAAATCTTTTCCTCCTAATCCACTAAGTCCGGGGATCAAGACAGTTGAAATTTGATTTAACGGTTAAAGTTATTATAATTTTTAAAATAAGTTCCTGTCTGTAACCGTTGGATCAAATTTCAACGATCCAGATCACCGGACTTGGTGGATTAAGAGGAAGAAAATCCATGGAAGGAAGAGATCCAGAGATCCTTTCCGAAGAAGACATTGGTATGATAATGACGGGCAAAAAGAAATGATGACAGAATGAGGAGATGAAGATGAACGACGCTGTTCCTGATCGCCTGGCATTGCCTCGCGAAGAAGGGATTTGTAACATGTGTGTAATCTGAGCTAGATAACATACGCAAATGCAAGAGGCATTACCAAGTGCTTTTCCAAAAAGCACTAAAAATTACTTCCTGTAGTCTCAGCCTGAAATATTCTCAACAGGTTCTGGACACCGCTAAATAAATGGTACACAAACATATAAACTAACTAAACATTATATTAATAAACAAAATATCCAACACATTACTACCAAAAAGAATTATATCCGACATTATTAAAATTAAACATAACGCAAATGTGAATTTCCACTTTCTCAAGTTCAAGCATGAACCATAGCTTCTTAATCATCAAACAAACTGAAACCCATTTCCTCATCGGATTCCTCTTCGGGCTCGGGCTTCTTCTCTTCCTCCTTAGCAGCTGCTGGAGCACCTCCGGAAGCAGCAGCAGCAACGGGGGCTGCAGCAACGGCAAACTTGCTTGGGTCCTGCATTGTTAACCCACGATTAAATCACTTGCCAATAAGAATTAACTGAAAAGAGAAATGACGAAGAACAGATGGACACAAACAGTTGAAAAATAGCACAATACCTTGAGGAACTCCTTGACTTTCTCTGCTTGTGGGAAGGAATATTCGGTGACAATAGACACTGCCAACACGTTCTTGTAGGCATTGAGGAACATGTGTGGTGCAGCTGCAAGGGTAGGGTATGAGACGGCCAACGCCAATGAAGTGACCATTGAGACACCAGAAGCAAACTTCACCATGAGATCATCCTCAGTCAGATCAAGCACCTCTGGGCTGAAGACGGAACCGTTGTCATACACCATCTCAACGACAAGACCGTATGAGAATGGCCTGATTCCAAGCTTTGCAAGGAGGGCAGCCTCAGAAGAGCCAACCTTATCACCCTTCTTGATAAGTTCAACAGGGGTAATGATTTCGACAGTACCCTTGTTAATCTTGGTTGGGATGTTGAGCACCTGAAATGTGAAACATGCAAGTCAGAACTACTGGATCCCAAAAAAAGTAATCAGCATTTATCATCAACGAGTATTATTACGCACCTGGAAGAAAGAGGTCTGAGATGGGTCAAGACCAGTGTTGCCAGGAGGAACC